>JAOTQJ010041316.1:0-15163 GCA_025642045.1 Solanum sejunctum
CCAACACATATACACCCTCAACCCTCTTAAGCATTTTGACTCACATATTGCCCGTTAAGACAAGATTCAAGCACTTTTAAGAATTGACGCTAATTTGACCAAAGCATGACATGATTTAATTACATACTATTAGTACATGTAAATTGTGGGGTGTTACACAATTCACTTCACACTTTTGGAGGTCCTTTCAAAGGGGTCTTGGTACAAAAGTTCACCTTAGTACGGCCTTCCACCCCCAAATGGATGGCCAAGCAAAAAGAACCAGTCAAACACTTGAGGATATTCTAAGGGATTGTCTATTAGAGTTGAGGGGTAGTTGGGATGACCATCTTCCTTTATTGAGTTTGCCTATAATATTAGCTATCACTCTAGCATTGGTATGACTCCTTTTGAGGCTCTTTATGGGAGACGTTATAAATCACCAGTTGGTTGGTTTGAGGTTGGACAGATGGATTTATTAGGACCATATCTAGTTATGGAAGCTTTTGAGAAGGTTAGGATGATTAGGAAAAGGTTAAAGACAGTGCAAAGTTGTCAAAAAGCTTATGGTGATGTGTCAAGAAGAGATCTTGAATTCAAAGTGGGTGATTGGGTTTATTTGAAGGTTCTCCAATGAAAGGTGTAGTCCCTTTTTTAAAAAAGGGGAAGTTGAGTCCAAGATACTTTGGTCCTTATGAGGTCTTGAGGAGGGTTAGCAAGGTAGCTTATGAATTAAAGTTGCCTAGTGAAATGAATTTGGTTCATCCAGTGTTTCATGTCTCTATGTTGAGGAAATATGATAGTGATCCTAATGCTATTGTGATTCTTGATGTTTTGGGTGTTGTTGAGAATAACTTGACAGGTTTTGATTCAAATTTTGGATCAACAAGTAAAGCGATTGAGGAAAAATGAGGTGGCATCTGTTAAGGTCCTTTAGAGGAACCAATAAATTGAAAGTGCTACTTAGGAGGCTGAAGCGGACATGCAAAAGCAGTCTCCTTATCTTTTCCACTCCACTCAAGATTAAAGTACCAATTCTAAGTCCCCTATGTGATCTCAAGTCTTGTATTCCATCTCCTATGTGATTTATATGCATTCATGTTTAAGTTGTCAAGTTTTTGATGATTTTGCACTTACGTTGAGATTTTTGAAAATGGTGTTATATATGTGATGTTGCATTCTTGTTGGGGATGATTTTTTTATGATCACTCTCATCTTGTATGTCTCTTTTATTTTCGAGGATGAATGTTCCCAAGGGAGAGATATTTAAACTATCCCAAAAAGTGCCTGAAAATGTGCCTTGGAATGCCCAGAATATTGAATTCCATATATCTCAAAATTCATTTGTTATTTTGAAAATCTGACTTCATATTCATATTCAATGGGTCAAAATTAGGTGAAAAAGGGTTTAAACCTTATTTAAGAGCAAAATATTAGCAATTATAAAATTTCAAGAATGCAATTTTCAGTGGCAAATCTGCATCACGGAAAGTGAACTATTTTTTTTTAGTTCGGTCCAAGATTTCTATGTCTTAGACCTAAGTGTTCCCAAATATGTTTTTAACCATACTTAGCCAAATTACACCCTCATATTATCTAAAATAATCTCCAATAGTCACTCAAATACTTAGTCATATTTTCACTCCCAAAATTCAAGTCCCAAACCCTCATCCCAAGCTAAGGTTCTCCTTTAAGGTTCTTCTTCAAGCTTCAAGTCTCTATCTCCAATCTTCACCAAGTTCATCTCTAAGCTAAGGTATGTAGATTTTAGCCATTGGTTCCTTCCACCCATGGTTGCGTAACCTCCTTTTACTCAAATTTCATGATATAAAGTTGATTTACAAATGGGTCTTGCTTATTATGAAATTCACTGCACACTAATATTAAAGCTATGAGAAATTGTGACTGTTTAGCTATGTTTTGAGTTATAAATCTCTGATCTATTGTAAGATTTGAGAAGGGGTTTTGATGTATGTTGCTTGAGGGTGTTTCAAGGTGATGATTGATGGTTTTAGAATGGATTTTCTTGCATGATTTCATCTCTATATTTCATGGTTTTATACTAGTATTACACACCCTCTAAGTATTTGATAAAATGTCCGGATGTGGTTTCATGAGGAGTTGAGGGTCCAAAACATGAGATATGATATGATTGACTGTATTATAATGAAATGAGCTCATGTGTATGATATACTCTATGTAAGGTATTGCATTATACCATACCCAATTCTGGGGGATAAGAACCCGAGTAACCTAGGTGGGGGTTTGTACTCATCAACCATGTGAGGGGTTTGTACTTTGCTACTGTGGTGATAAGGTGTGATGTGATTATCATCAACCATGTGACGGGTTTATACTTTGAAAATCTAGCTTGGTCTCTTCTACAAATATGATACCCTATATGAGCATGAGTTGCTTAAGCATGATTTACCTAAGCAATGATCATTTATGCCATATTATTATATTATGCCTATTGCTTAATATTATGCATTTTGATTGTGATGCCAATCTATTGTTGCATTGCATCCTACATACTAAGTACATTCAAACGTACTAATGCATACTCTTACCTACATAATATCACCATCTAGGAATCGAAGCCCAAGTTGATCCTCCTCCTCCACGTGGCTAGTTCGATACTACTCAAGCTAGTTGGTGAGTCTCCACTTTGGGGACCTTAGTCTATGTTGCTTTTATTATGTGTTGATATATTCTTCTTTATTGTCTATTTTTGACTATAAGGGTGAGCTTGGTTGCTTTGTCTTGGCCCCCACTCTTATCTATGTATTAGAGGTGTTTGTTGGACATATTATATATCTATGATATGAGCTTGACTCTTATCTCTTGATTATGATGTTTTGCAAGCTTTTCCCTTAGTCCCATTGCCCTTATTCTTACTCTCTTATGTTTTTATATATATCCGCGACCAATGATGTGTAATGACAAGTTAAGAGGCTTGTTTGGGGTTCCTTAGGGTTCCCCATTTGCTGTGTCATGTCTAGGCCATAGGCTTGGGTCGTGACGTTAGGACTATGCATGTTTTGAGCTATGAAACTATGGACTATTATAAGCTTTTGGTTATTGATTTCAAGGTACCCTGTATGAGGGTTGTACTGCATATTGGTGAGTTGATTTGCATTGAGTTTGCTCATGTTATTTAACTATTCAATTGCATCATTTATAACAAGTATCATGAACCCATCACATGTTTGATAAAATGACATAACTAGAATTCTCAAGTTATTGATGATCTATTACATGATTTACAAGTCAACTAACTGTATGACGATTAAGGGCTTTCAAGCATGTATGGAATTCATGACAAGTATTTATGATGTTGCAGAGGTAAGGATGTTGAGATGGATGTGTGATCATACCAGGAGTGACAAGGTTAGGAATTAGACCATTTGGGAGAATCTAGAGGTGGCTCCAGTGGCTGATAAGATGAGGAAAGCGAGACTGCGATAGTTTGGACATGTGCAGAGAAGAGTACCGATGCTCCTATTAGGAGGTGCAAGAGGTTGGTTTTAGGAGCTACACAGAGGTGTAGATGTAGATCAAAAAATTACTGGGGGAGGTGATCAGACATGATGTGGCAAAACTTGATCTCACTGAGGACATGACCCTAGATAGAAAGGAGTAAAGGTCGCGAATTAGAGCAGTAGGTTAATTGGTTGGTAGGGTTAGGTGGTTATCTAGTCATGGGGTATAGTAGGGTAGAGAAGTAGTTGTGTTTTATAACATGTGTTGTCATTATTTGTTGTTTATGTGTTAATTGTTTCATATTTACGTATTGTCATGTGCTTTTGGTTATTAGTCATTTTTTGTTGTTCCTTTCTTTTACTTTTTGTCATATCTAGTTTATTCTACGTATCGTTTTTTGAGATGAAGGCTCCCAGGAAACAACCTCTCTATTTCTATGAGGTAATGGTAAGGTCTGCATACATTCAACCCTCCCCAGAACACACTTGTGGGATTCCACTGAGTATGTTGTTGTTGTTGTTATTTATGATGTTGCAAGTATCAAGTTAGGCCCTATTTCAAGATTTTCACCTCTTGTGAGTCATTTATGTTAAAGCAAGGGATCATGTATGATCGTTATCTACTTTTATGTTAAAGTTAGGCTCACTATTAGAGGTCAATCATGTCTTTGAGTTACTCAAGTCATGTCATCATGTCTACTACAAGTTATTTATGTTATGATTAAAGTATAACTATTTCAAGTGTTCCATGTGACTCGACTTAGCACCAATTGAGGCTTAAGAAGGGGGCTTGACTCAAGGGGGTCATTATATATAAAGTCTAAACTATGTGCCACCATAAGATTATATATGATCTCTCTTATGGTTTCTAGTGGATCCGTCTAGTTATATCACACTTTGTCTAGAGGGTGACATGCCTCAATTAGCTTGACGAGGGGGTGACATGCCTCAAATTATTCATAGTATGGCTACCATAGCAAGTAGACCACACCTTGTCGAGGGGGTGACAAGTAAGTAGCTCATTTGGTCTATGTCGGTTAAGGTCTCTTCCTACACATGTATTATGTACCATGCAAGATTAAGGTTTTAGAAGCAGGTTTATTACAAGTATTGATCATACATGTCATGTTGAGATTATATATATATATATATATATATCCATTACTTATTATTATGCATTTTGAATATATTGGCTTATGTCTTTATTATATTGCATCCCGCATACTTAGTACATTCAAATGTACTAACACATACTTTATGCCTACATGATATTACGATATAAGGAGCGAAGCTCCTTTTGATCATCCTCAAAATGGCTAGTTTGGTACTATGGATATAAGTATTAGTGAGTCGTCAAGTCCAAGGACACTATCTGCATTATTTTTGCTATTTTGAGACTTCATTATGTTGAAAACTTGTTATTATGAGGGTGAGCTTGGAAAGTGTCTTGGCCCTCTCTCCATTCCATGTTAGAGGTGTTGTTGGATATTATGATGTACTTATGCCATAAGCTTGATTCTTTTATGCTTTTATGAATATGAAGACTTTCGTAGTCCCGCTTCCCTTTCATTATATCTCTTCTTGTTGTTTATTTTGCTTCTGTGACCAAGGATGTGTGATTAATATGCTAAGAGGCTTTTTTAGGACCCCTTCAAGTCCCATTTGCCATGTCACGTCTAGGCCCTAGGCTTAGGTAGTGACAAACTTGGTATCAGAGCACTAGGTTGTTAATGGTACTCAGGAATCCAACACATTGCGTCGATTAGACTCTTATTCATGGTTGTGAAGCACGCCATAACTATGAATGGGAGGCTATGAGGCATTTTAGGAAATATTTCACTTCTTCATGGTCTATATCATGCATTACGTGTAACTATAAGGCTTTTCCCCTAACAAATGTTCTTGTTTCCTTTTAGATCATACCATTTCCAAAGGGAAGACTAAGGAGAGCCCATAATCCCAAGGAGCAATCGACCCCTTCCACTCCTCAAGCTTTTGAAGATGGAGAGGTATCCTAAGAAGAGTTTCAAGATGCTATCATAATGTTTGCCTGTGCTATGACCAACCAAATAAACCAAGGGGCCCAAGCCTTTCATGCTCCCACTCTAGCCTCAAGGGTGAGGGATTTTACAAGAATGAATTGACTGGAGTTCCATGGATCCAAGCCGAAAGAGGATCTCCAAGAGTTCATCGAAGAGGTTTATAAAGTGCTATCTATTATGGGGGTCAATTCAAAGAAAGAAGCTGAGTTAGTGGCCTACTAACTCAAAGGTGTGGCTTAAATTTTGTTCACCTAATGGAAATTGGGGAGGAGAGGTGATGATGCTATTCCTTGGGAGGAGTTCAAAGCCACATTCTTCAAATGGTTCTTTCCTATTGAGTTAAGAGAAGCTAAGTTGATGGAGTTTATGAACTTTAATCAAGGTTCCATGAGTGTGAGGGAGTATTCCCTCAAGTTCAACAAGCTTTCTAAGTATGCTCCACATTTGGTGGCCGACCCTAGAGCTAGAATGAACAAATTTGTGTCGGGATGTCTAACTTGGTTAATAAGGAGTGTCGTACCGCCATGCTAGTGAATGATATGGATTTGTACCAACTGATGACATATGCCAAACAACTAGAGGGGGAAAATCTTAGAAAAAGAAGAAGTGGTGAGTCCAAGAGGGCTCATTTTGAAGGTGGATTCCAAGGTTCTAAGGGTCACCGATTTCCTCAAGGCCACAAGTTCCAAGTCTAGGGGTCTTCAAATGATCCTAACAAGAGATTTGCTAATGATAATCCAAGGTTCCAAGGTGGTAATGGTGGAGTGTCTAATCCTAAGTGCCAAAGGTATGGTAGAACCCATAATGACCCATGTTTGAGAATCTCCAATGCTTGCTATGGTTATGGTGAAGTAGGTCACAAGGTTGTTGATTGTCTTCATGCTCAAAACAAAGGTAAAGATGGTCGTCCTCATTTACAAGGTGCTAATGCGGGTTCAAGGGCAAAATGAGGCCAACAAAGGGGTGCTCCAAGGCAAAATAGATTCTATGCTCTTCAAGAAAGGCAAGGGGTGGATGACGTGTTTGATGTTGTCACCAATATGTTAAAGGTTTGTGATTATGATGTATATGCATTGATAGATCCGGGTGCCACTCTATCTTTCATTACACCTTTTGTTGCCAAAAAGCTCCCTGTGAGCCCCGAATTGTTATGTGAACCTTATGAAGTGTCTACCACCGTTGGTGAGTCCTTTGTTGCTAAAAGAGTCTATAGAAATTATCCCATGTGCATATTGCATAAAGTCTTGCCTTGTGATTTTGTTGAATTAGATATGGTGGATTTTGATGTCATTCTTGGGATGGATTGGCTACATGCATATTATGCTTCCATTGATTGTAGAACACATAGGGTTAAATTCTAATTCCCTAATGAGCCATCCTTAAGAAGGAAAGTCATAACATGGTGGTCAAGGGTAGATTCATTTCTTGTCTCAAAGCCTAAATGTTGATTTCTAAGGGTTGCCTTTACCATCTTGTGAGGGTTAGGGATGTTGAGTCCAAAGTCCTTCCATTGACTTGGTTCCGGTGGTCAATGAGTTTCTTAATGTCTTTCCCAATGAGCTTCTCGGTGTTCCTCCAGAAAGGGAAATAGACTTTGGTATAGGATTTTTTCCCGATACGCAACCCATGTCCATTTCCCCTTACCGTATGGCCTATGTTGAATTGAAGGATCCATTGAGGGAATTTTTGGAGAAGGCTTTCATAAGGTCTAGTAAGTCACCTTGGGTTGCACTGGTGTTATTGTAAAGAAAAAGGATGGTTCTCTCAGAATGTGCATTTATTATCGATAACTTAATAGGGTTACCATAAAGAACAAATACCCTCTACCAAGGATTGATGACCTTTTTAATCAACTACAATGGGCTAGTGACTTTTCTATGATCGATCTTTGGTCCAGATACCACCAAGTGATAGTGAGGAAGTGTGATATTCCAAAGATACCCTTTCAGACTAGGTGTAGGCACTTTGAGTTTGTCATTATGTCCTTTGGGTTGACTAATACATCGGCTATATTTATCGATTTCATGAATAGGGTCTTTAAACCTACCTTGATATGTTTGTGGTGGTCTTTATTGATGATATTTTGATTTCTTCCCAGAGTGACGAAGATGATATGAATCACTTGAGGGCAGTGTATTAAATCTTGAGGGATGATAGGTAGTCTGCTAAATATGAAAAGTGAGAATTTTGGTTGTACGAGGTTGCTTTTCTAGGGCATATGGTGTTGGGTGAAGGCATTAGGTGGATCCTAAGAATACGGAGGTGAATAGAAATTGGGCTAGACACTTGAATCCATTGGATATTAGGAGTTTCTTAGGTTTGGTGGGTTACTATCGGAGTTTTATGAATGGTGTTTCTTCTATTGCTTCTCCTATGACAAAGTTGACCTAAAAAAAGGCAAAAATTCGTGCGGGTTGATGAATGTGAAAAGTGTTTTAAAACTTTGAAAGATAAGCTTGTCTTCGTTCCTATCTTGGCTCTACTTGTAGGTTTGGAAGGGTTTGTAGTATATTATGATGCCTTAACAATTGGTTTGGGGTATGTTTTGATGCAAAATGGCAAGGTGATAGCATATGCCTCTAGACAACTTAAGGTGCTTGAGAAGAATTATCCCACCCATGATTTTGAATTGGCCGTCGTGGTGTTTTCTTTTAAAAATTTGGCGCCATTATTTGTATGGAGCTCATGTTGATGTGTTTACTGACCACAAGAGTGTCCAATATGTGTTCACCTAAAAAGATCTTAACTTGAGACAAAAAAGGTGGTTAGACATCCTCAAAGACTATGATATAAGTGTGCATTATCATCCCCGCAAAGCCAATGTTGTGGCAAATGCTCTAAATAGAGTGTCCATGAGTAGTCCAGCTCATATTGATGATGATGGCAAAGAGGTGGCTTGAGAAGTCCACCAGTTGGCTAGATTGGTGGTTAGGTTGGATAAGTGGAAAATGGTGGTGTAGTGGTTGTTGATGGTTCTAAATCTTCTTTGATTGAGGAAGTAAAGTCAAAACATGCTCTTGACCTCTGTTTAATAGATTTGAAGGCCTTAGTGAAAGATGGTAAAGTGGAGGTTTTCTCCCAAAGGGGAGAGGTGCCCTTAGGTACCAAGGTAGGTTATGTGTGTCTAATATTGACAACTTAAGGGAGTTAATCCTGAAGGATGCCCATAATTCATCCTATTCTACTCACCCGGTTCTACAAAGATGTATAGAGTCTTGAGGGAGGTGTATTGGTTGGGCGGCATGAAGAGAGATATTGCCAAGTTCATATCTGTATGCCACAATTGCCAATAAGTGAAGACCAAACATCAGCAGACAGGAGGCCTAGCCCAAGTCATAGAAATTCCTACTTGGAAGTGGGATGAGGTCAACATGAATTTTGTGGTTGGCTCGCCTAAAGCTAGTAAACACTTTGATCTATTTGGGTTGTTGTGGATCGAATGACAAAGTCAGCTCACTTTCTACTGGTAAAAACAACATATGGTGCCGAAGATTATGCCATGTTGTATAACATGAGTTGGACATATTGCATGGGGTTCCCTTGTCCATCATTTCAGATCATGGTGCTCAATTCACTTCTAACTTTTAGAGGTCCTTCCAAAGAGGTCTTGGTACCAAGGTTAAGCTTAGCACGACTTTTCATCCTCAAAGGTATGGTCAAGCCAAGAGAACTATCCAAACTCTTGAGGATATTCTTAAAGCTTGTGTTTTGGAGTTTAAGGGTAGTTGGGATGAACATCTTCGACTTATTGAGTTTGCTTACAATAATAGCTACCACTTAAGCATTGGTATGGCTCCCTTTGAAGTTTTATATGGCAGGCATTGTAGATCCCTGGTTGGGTGGTTTGATATGGGGAAGATGGCTTTGCTAGGTTTGGATTTGGTCATGGAGGCCTTAGAGAAGGTGAGGTTAATAATGAAAAGATTTAAAATAGACCAAAGTAGAGAAAAGTCCTACTTCGATGTAAGGAGAAGAGATTTTGAGCTTAAGGTTAGTGATTGGGTTTACTTGAAAGTCTTACCCATGAAGGGTGTGGTTCGTTTTGGCAAGAAAGGGAATTTGAGCCCAAGGTTTGTAGGTCCTCATAGAGTTTTGAGGAGAGTGAGTAAGGGTTCATATGAGTTGGATCTTCCTATGGAGATGAATGTGGTTCATTCAGTCTTCCAAGTGTCCATGTTGAGAAAGTGTGTGGGTGACCCAAGCGTTATAGTGACTTTAGAGGTTGTGGGTATTGATGAAGATAATTTGACCTATGAGGAGGTTCAGTGGAGATTTTGGATTAACATGTAAAAATGTTGAGAAACAAAGATGTTGCTTCCGTCAAAGTCCTTTAGAGTAACCAACAAGTTAAAAGTGCCACATGGAAAGCCCGAGGCGGACATGAAAAAGTGATGCCCATATATATTCCACTCTACTCAAGCCAAAGGTAATAATTTAAGTACCCTACATGATATCAAGTCTTAAGTTTCAGTCTCATGTCATTTTACATTCATATTTATGGTAACAAGTTTATGGTGATTTTTGACATTCATGTTGAGATGTTTGGAAAATGATATTTAAGTGAATATGTTGCATTCATGTCGAATTGAAATCTTCATAACTACTTGTATTATGCATTTTTCTTTGACATTTGGGGTTGAATGTTTCCAAGAGGGAGATATTATACTGAAATTAAAAAAAATAAGACTAAAATAACACTGCTTCGTATCGCCGAAGTGATGCGGACTATGAATAGAATTTGTATTTCTGCACAAATGAGTTCCACTAAAATGGGCATAAACTCCTCATCTGAACTCAGAATGAGGTGAAACCAAGTTAGAAAGCTAATTTAAAGAGGTTTAATTTGGTTGGTGGTGGGACACCAAGTTCTTTGTGTAATGAGAGATATTCCCCTTTAAAGTTGACCCTCCTAACTCATGTTTTTATGATTTTTGCATTTTGATACGGTTGCTCTAAAATTTGGATTAGATATATTTCCCACTCAATTTGACCCCGTAAACAAGAATATGAAGTCAGATTTCAAACTAACGAATGGATTTTTAGATATGTAGAAATTACAATTCTGAGCACTTTCAAGGCACATTTTCGGGTACTTTTGGGGTCATTTGAATATCTCCCCCTTGGGAACATTCGTCCCCTAATGTCAAAGAAACATACATAAGAAGAGTGATCATGAAAAAAATCAGTCCCAACAAGAATGCAACATTACATTTAAAACATTACTTTCAAAATCTCATCATAAAGGTAAAATCATCATAAACTTGCCAACTTAAACATGAATGCATATGAATGACATGGGGGCTGAAACATAAGACTTGGAATCATAGAAAGGAATTGACATGTTATCATAAGCTTGAATAGAATGAAAGAGATATAGATGTTTCTTCTCCCATGCTAATGTTTACGAATAGATGACTCCACCACAAGAGCCTTGGCGAACACCACATCAATATTAGTCAACCTTTTCACTTATCCATCCTTACCTCTACCGGGACCTTGTCCTAAGTCAACATATCCTCCAGATCACCTACCATGTCAAATTGTCTTATAGTACTAGAGCCACCAATACATCTCCTCAACCTAGAAACATGAAGAACCGAACAAACCATAACCATATCCCTAGGCAAATCCCATCCATATGCAACCTTACTAACTTCTTCTACACTCTAAAAGGATATCATAACCATAACTCAATTGTCAACCTTAAATATACCTATTCCAGTTGTTTCTATGAACCACCATCTCCCGCTTGGCAGATAACCTCCACTCTACCATCTCTTTACCCAAAACTTCTAACCCTAATAATACAGAATCAAGGCCTTGCTTAATCTAGACCTCTCCAACCAACGAAGATTTTGAATATTCAAGAATACTACACCACCATGCTCAACTTCCTCCAACCTAATCCCTCAATCTAGCCAAATGATGGACCCCACTAGTCTTCTCCTTGCCACCATTATCCATACAGACTAGACTACTTAGAGCACCAATCAAATACTAGCACTACCGGAGAAACTAATGCACACTCATACCATAATCCTTAAAGAATAATAACCACCTTCTTGCTATCCACAATGCAAACTTATCATATCTAACAAACAACCTCTTATCCTCCAAGACTTACAATACTACCGCCAAATAATTCACAGGCTCTAAGTAAGTCAATACCTCATCCTAGAGACCACCACAAACAAATTAAGGTAGGGTTTTAAGACCCTATTCATGTAATCCATACCTACAACCGATGCATAAGACAACCAAACAACTCCACCTATATTCAAAGTTCACACTCTTAGTATAAAAAAAACACTTAGGGATATCACCTACCCTCATCCTTACTTAGGGACAAAACCCAAACAAAAGATCAATCTTAGAAATGTGACTAACCCATTGTAGTTGACCAAATAGATCGACCATTCTCAAGCATCTTATTACAACCTTAGGGGTTCTACACTCATCGGACATATGCTATGCAAGTAGCCCAAACTATCCCAAGATCTCCAACACATCAAGCTAAGTTTATCCAAGATCACAAGACAAGACTGCTATGTAATAAGAACATAGAGCAACCCTTATAGATCTCTTTTAGCCACTATAGTCTCACAAAACCATCTGAGACACATACATGAATCCTATTAGCACAAAGGAATTACACAATAGGTAGCAACTCTCGGACCTTTCAAATCACCTAAATCAAAATGTCGATCCTAATATTAGCCTTACTTAGGGTCAACTAAGTCATAGGAGAAGTAATAGAGGATAACCTATTCATAACCTCTGGTATTAGCCCCCTAAGCCCAAGAAGCTCCTAATATCCGATGGGTTCAAAGGTCTAGGACAATCTCTAATCACCTTCATCTTACTAGGGTCTACTTTAATACCATCACCCGACACAATGCGACCTAGGAAGGCAACTTCTTACAACCAAACACCCACTTATCCTATTTAGCATCCAACTTTCTTCCTTAAACTTTGTAGTAAGACCCTCAAATTACTCACATGCACTACCTTATTAGGGAAATGAACCATCATATCATCACCTAAACCACAATAAGCCTATTAGAGTAGGGACTAAAGATCTTAATCATAAGACTTATAGGCATAATCGGTGTACTAGTCAATCCAAAAGACACTACCCCATTTCAAAATATCAGAAAGGGACATTCAAGGCCTCATCTACCACCACCAATAATTCTATAAACAAAACAACTTTTGTTCAACACCTCCAATTCTCACAAGATGATAAATGCAACCCGTTAGAGATCAATTTCACCTTAAGACATGAAATGGACCTACCCCCGTTTCTATCACTTGACCACCACATCAAGATTCTTCCACTCAAGGACGAGTTCATTAGGGAGTCTGATTCTAACTCTATGGGTCCTACCACTACAGAAGACACAACATGAATGCAACTATCCCATTCCAAGTACCACATCAAAATCCACCACATCAAATCCAACAACACATAAGCCAAGACCTAATGTGATACGAACATAGAACAATACCTATAGACTTTCTAGCAACAATATACCCAACTAAGAGGTAAACATCAAAGGTTCACATCACCACTTGGGACACATAAGAATCCCACTAGAAATAAAAAGAAATAATGAGAGAAATAGTGAAACTCGGATCCATCAACATCAAAACCTTTAACTTACGTTCCTTTGCCGTCCTCTTCTAAGCGACATTATGAACTAGAAGAGCAAAGAACATTTGTTAGAGGGGAAAGCCCTATCTTACTTATAAAATATGACATAGACCATGAAGAAGGGAAATATTTTCTAAAATGTCTTATAGCCTCCTACTCATAGTTGTGGTGCATAACACAAAAATGAATAAGACTCCAATCGATGCAGTGTGTTGAACTCTAAGGATCTATCAACGTAGTGCTCTGATATCATCTTTGTCATGACTTAGGCCTAGGACCTAGACGTGACTAATGAATAGGGAATCCGAAGGAACCCCTAACAAGCCTCTTAGCATTTCATTACATATCCTTGGTTACGGAAGCAATGTAAAACAACACAAAATACATAAACAAGGGGAGTTGGAATTAAGGAAGAGGGATTAATACTTAAGTAACATGTAAAAGTTTGGAAAACAAGGGCAAGGGACTAAGGGTAAAGCTTGCATAACATCATAATCAAGAGACAAGGAGTCAAGGCTCATATCATTGGTACATTGCATGTCTAATAACACTTCTACTATATAGATAAGAGTGAGGGCTAAGACAAAGCAACCGGGTTCACCCTCATAGAAAAAAGAAAAAGTAAAGAGTGTTTCAATACATAATAAGAGAATATATACTAAGGTCCCCGAAGTGGAGGGCTCACCGACTAGATTGAGCAGTACCGAACTAGCCATGTGGAGGAGGAGAATGAACAACTTGGGATTCAATCCCTACATAGTGATATCATGTTGTAAAGAGTATGCGTTAGTTCATTTGAATTTGCTAAGTATGTAAGATACAATACAATAAGATATATGCAACATAATCAAAATGCATAACAATAGGCATAATATAATAATATGACATGTATGATCAATGGATAAGTAAAACATGCTTAAGTAACCCATGCTAATTTAGGATACCATGTGTGTAGAAGAGACCAAGCTAGATTTTCAAAGTCCAAACCCCTTGGTAGGTTAGTGATGATGCCACCCCATCACTTAGGCAGTGACGTACAAACAACTCTTTAGGTTAGTGAAGATGCCACCCCATCACTTAGGTGGTGATGTACAAACCCCTCACTAGGTTGGTCATAATGCCACCCTATTAGCTAGGTGGAGATGTACAAACCCTTCACTAGGTAGATGAGTACAAACCCCTATTTAGGTTAGTGATAATGCCGCCCCATCACTAGATGGAGAAGTACAAACCCTTCACTAGGTTGATGAGTACAGACCCTCATCTTGGTGTCATAGCCCAACCCCGGGGCCATGACTCGTACCGATTAGGCACTTAAAACAATATTAAATCGCAAAACTACAACTTAAAGTCTAAGAATTCTACAAAAATTTTGGCAAAGTTTCCTCTATTTTTATGCCCTATCCTCACCTGCAGCAGCTCCCAGAATGTACAAATAGCACATATGCACATATATATATACAACTAATGTGGGCCGACAATGTCACCATTGCAGTCCTGCCACCTAATAATCATGACATACACAAAGTAATGCGGTCTCGCAGCCTGATCAAGTATCAAATGCATGCATTAGACTATGTGCTCAAGTATGTCTCACATACCTACTACCCACTAGTATCCACAGACCTCTACACAATAAAGGCTACAACATGTGACGGGACAGGGCCCCGTCGTACCCTTGAATATACTAAAGAGGTTGCAAAATAAAGAAACCATAAATACTAGTACATATACCAATAGAAGGCTCCTGGAGTAAAGGAGCGCGATGATGATGGATAGATGTCCTAGGAGGGAGTCTCTCTCACCTGCTTGTCTGTACCTGTGGGCATGAAATGCAGCCCCCAAGAGGGGGTGAGTACGAAATACGTACCAAGTATGCAAAGTGGTAAAAGCAGATATGAATGTGAGAATAAACTAGAAGTATAGCTAGAAGAGGCATAACACATACCAATGTCAAGAATACTCTTTTTAGGTAAAAGCTCAAATATGCATGTCGGACTGGGAAG
>JAOTQJ010041337.1:0-15162 GCA_025642045.1 Solanum sejunctum
AATTTTTATTCTTAAGGACCAAACTTAGAAGAAATGTTGCATTTGGTCCCAAACTTTATTAAATCGAACCAATTAAGTACTTTCAGGGTTTAAATTAAGTTACGGGTCCTAACACTTTGTAATGGCATGATCTAAAAGAGCAAATAGCATTTATTAGGGGGAAAAAGCATTATCTTACATCTAAAGCAATGATATAGATCATCAAGAAGCAAAACATTTCCTAAAACACGTCAAAGCCTCCTATTCATAGTTGTGGCATGCTTCACAACCATAAATAAGAATCTAATTGATGCGGTGTGTTGGACTTGTGAAGACCATTAATAATCTAGTGCTATAATACCTAGTTTTTAATGACTCAAGCCTAGAGCTTAAACATGATATCGTGAATGGGAACCTAAAGGGACCCAAAAGCGCCACTTAGCATATCAATCATACATCGTTTGTCGCGAAAGTAAAGTAAAAAATAACAAGAGATATAATGAAAACATAAGAGGGAGTAAAGGAAGTCTTTGATGATCATTAAAACATTAAAATGTCAAACACAAGCATAAGTATATCATATTATCCAACAACACCTCTAACGTAGAATGGAGGTAGGATCAAGACATTTTTTGGGCTTACCCTCATAGTAACAAATGTTCGACATAAAGAAGCCTCAAAATAACAAGTGTCATAAAGATAGTGTCCACGGATTTGAGGATGCACCAAAGCTTGCTCAAAGGATTGTACTAGCCATGTGAAGGATGATCAAATGGTGCTCTGGTCCCTACACGATAATATCATATAGGCATAGAATATACGATAGTACGTTTGAATATACTTAATATGTAGGATGTAATGCAACAAGAATAATAAGCCATAATAATAAGATGCTTAATCATAATCAATGAACATAAGGTCAATATATCATGCGTAACCAATGTGTAGGATGGAACATGCTTGAAAATAATCATACTTGCATAACTTATTTAACACAATAAAGTGACATGATTAGATCATCCAAATATCTTATACTAGAGGGTGAGGAATGTAGCATAGGTCATAACCCTTTCTAGAAGGTAATGGGTAGTACATGAGGGTGGAGAAATAGCATAGGTTATAACCCCTACATGTAAGCATGAGATAATACATAATATCAAATCGCACATGAGAGTGAGCCATACTACATAGTTAATACCCCCTTCATGTGAATATAAGACAGTAAGCAATATTGATTTGTACATGAGGGTGAGGTATTTAACATAGTTCATAACCCCTTCATGTAGAAATCGGCCTTGTAATAGAGGCTAAGGCACATAAAATAGTTCGTAACGCCATCTAGTAGGCCTTACAATTCATACGACCATAAACATTAGCATAAGAACTCAATAACTCATCAACAACCGAGACTTGCAAAATCATGCAATAGATCATTAAAAATATGAGAAATTCTTATCATGATATTTTGTCAAACACTTGGTGGGTTTTTAATGCTTGTTCATAATCATGCAATTTAAGAGTATAATAATACGAGAAAACTCAATGCAAATCAACCCACCAACATATAGTAAAACACTCACATAGGGTACCTTGAAATCCATCATAAAATCTCCTAATAGATCATAGTTTCATAGTTTCAAACATACATAGTCTCAATAGACAAAGATCAACTCAAAGTGTAAGCTTAAAATAGATATTCATGAGTAATCAATAATACTTGATAAAACCCTAACATAAATCATGCTTATATTTCATAATGAGAGATAACCACAACTAATACAACTTGAATACATGCAATTTTCATAAAAAAGAAAGATTGGGCTCCACGGGTGAAAGGACACAATGGATGAAACCAGCATACCTTAAAAGGGTTTTGTTGAGATGAGCTTAGAGGAAACTTAGAGCTTAAAGTGAATCCTTGAGTTCCAAAGACATCCTTGAAATCCTTAAATTTGGTAAAAGATATTTGGTTAACTCTTGGAGAGGTGTGAGGGTTTTGAATGATCGATATAAAGTTAAAAAGTGGCTAAGTATGAGTGTTTTCATGCATAAATGGGCATGGTCTATTACCCCAATGCCCTTGACAGACACAGGAAATTTAAGGAAAAATAAACACTGGTCCATGTCTAGTCCGCGACGTGGACCCAATGTGAAGGCAAAATTTATACTGCTCCATGCCCTAGGCGCTTCCCGGCCTAGGCGCATACAAACACTGTTTTTTGAAAATTAGCAAAAATTATTTTTTGGTACGAGTATTCTATAATCTGGGTTATACTCATTTCCAACTTATTTTTTCCCCTGATCTAGAATATGAAGTCGAACTTTTGATATCACGCGCGAATTTTGAGATATATGAAAATTATTATTATGGGTATTCCGAAGCACATTTTTGGAGTGTTTCAATATCCTACCTGTCCCTAAGCCTACACTTGAAGACAATAACAAGTTCTACATGATTGGATTCTAAATATTCTCACATTAGTGGAGACTTATATGAAGTCCAAGCATATGGTATCATAATTGCATGCATTGAACATCTTTTTGAGCATGAGTATTTTATGCAAAATGTTCTTAAAACAAATACTTTATACATATATGCAATAGGACTTTCTTTGTTTTGAGGACACTTGATACATGAGGATTGGTATAAATAAAAATCTTTCTTTGAAGTAAGATGAACAAATCTTGTTAATACTCAAGTATGTTTGAGGTACCACTTGAATTTTGTGAATTACTTCTAATTCAACTCCAGTTAAAAGAAAGAAATGAGAGATATTTTACCCTTTTCTAACTTTTGGTATCAATTGTAGTCAAGGTTGACTATCTCTTTACATTTTTAATTTTTATTAAAAAAAGAGAAATCTAGCATAATTGTTTTTTTTAGACATCTCTAAAGATATTCTTAAATTTATTTTAAGTTGCATTTTTCCGTTGAAATGTGATTATTTGTTTTAAATGATGCGACATTAGGCTAATCCCATTAGCATGAGACACATGTTTCATTGAATTGTCCTTCCAAAAAATGTGTATAGCTTATCTTTTATATTTCAAGTTAAATCTTTAGTGGAGTGTCACTTGCTTTTAGTGTGACAAGTTAAATCATCATTGGAGCATCACTTGCCTTCAATGTGACAAGTTAAATCATAAATGAAGCATAACTTGCCTTCAATATGACAAGTTAAATCATTATTGAAGCCTCACTTGCCTCCAACATGACAAGTGAAATCATTATTGGAGCATCACTTGCCTTCAATGTGACAAGTTAAATTATTTTGTAGCATCACTTGCCATCAACATGACAAGTCAAATCATCATTAGAGTGTACCTTGCTTTCAATGAGACAAGTAAATTATTATTAGAGCGTCATTTCGTTCAACATGACAAGTTAAATTATTTTTGGAGCATCACTTCCTACGACGTAACATGTGAATATGGATTGTCATCTCCTTCATTGTGACATGTTAAATCAGGTTTGCACAAATTATCTTCGTACTTATGTTCCATTTGTTACTAACAAGCTTTCTTAGAGTTTACAATGCAGAAGTGTACATACATTAGCAATGCTGCAATAAGTCCATATTGGAGATCATGCGAGTACATATATTAGGGACAAATTTGAAAAATTGAATTCGTCAACTTTCTTTGCCCATGATCTCTTTCATGGATCATATCCAAAGAAAAAGACAATAGTTGACACCCAATTTTGACCTAACTTTTTTAAAAAATCATACTTTAGCATTGTTATTTTTTAATAGTTTAAAATATATTTTAGTCTTATTAAATCATCATTTTGTGTTCATTACATTTTTTTATATATAGTTGGTTATAATTTTTTTATTCATTTTAACATTTTTAACACAATCTAATAATTTATTTTTTGTGCAGATAAAAATTCTATGTTAGTATTTACTTGGACCAAAATTTGTTCCGTTATTTTTTAGTTCATTAAAATTTTAGGTGTTTATATATAACTCTTTACATTAGTGTAAAATCCTAAACCCTAATATCTCATCTTTCTCTTTCCCAAAAGAAAAGAACCGCCACTATATATGGCTGCCCCCATTCAACACCATACATGAAGCATCCTCCATACTCCTCTTGTTCACTGCCTTACCACCTCAACTCCTACGAGGAACCACCGCCACAGCCTCCAAACACCACCATTTTTTACCTAATAACCACCAAACACTACCACTAGCTTACCAAAACAGGACAACAAAATCACTCCTTCACCAGTCTTTTGACCAAATTTTCTATCCAGAATCAACCACCAGATGACCGGAAAACCTCAGCTGCCTCCACCTCCACAACTACCAAACCCCCTCGCCAAACCCTCCTAAAACCACTCCAAAACAGCCCCATTTTCCCTAGTTTTTCCTCCACCAAAACCTCTAAACATCCTCTTCTTTCCTCCAACAAACAATCACCCAACAACATCCAACCAAACCAGCACTTTCCCCACCAAAATGACACTGGAAAAATAAGCTGACTAACAATAAACTGCCAGATCTATCAAAAAAACTGCTACTCTTATTAACCCTTTTTCCATTTGTATTTTTTCATATATTTGTGTGTATTTTCAGTTTTCTAGGTTAGTGTTTGGGTGAATATTTCATTGTTATTATTTGATTGTATTGATTTGGGTCTCATGTTTGATATTTTTCATTCATTACTCTTCCCACAAGACTTGTTGAAATGGTTTAATTTTTTGAATGTTATTCCCATTGTTGTGCTATTTTAGAAAAAGTAAAAAATTATAGAAAGGACATCAATCCTAATTTTCTAGATTCATCAACACACATAAGAAGGGCATTTGGTTTGTGGATATCAGTTTTGATTGTAGTGAAACTAAAGAAGATTTGCGGCAGATTTACCTGGTAGCAACAACAACAACTACTGTGAATCAAAAAGGTACACAACCCATTGTTATTGCTTCATTATTTTTTCAATAATTGATATCAGAGCATGGTTAAATAATTGCCTTGAGATCATTATTTTATATGTTTAAGATAAAAATTTTTTAGTTGGCTGACTTTTTGACAAGTTTCTACTAATACAGTTTTTATTTTGGTATATTTTGATCATAGTTTGTTTTTTTAGTAAAGAAAGATATTTAGAAATACTAGAAGTTCAAACTATGGCCTATAGTAAGACTGCATGGTCCACTGTTTGCGCTAGTACAATTTTGGGCCACATCTCGGAGGAACTACAAAAACCATTACCCTTCCCAGCTACCCTTTGTTACATCTTTCCTTTGCGAGTTTGTCAGCTAGTTTGTTCTGCTCACTGTATGCGTGATGCAACTCCCATGTTCCCAATTGGTTTAGTAATGACCTGCAATAAATAGTAATATTTTCATATAGGGGGCTACCATGAACAAACATATTAATAATCTCCTTTGCATTTGTTTCTATGGTTAAGGGTGTGAATTAATATGCCACAGCCAGCTGGATTTCTTCGAACAGTGCCATAATTTCAGCTTGGAGCGACATGCGTATGGCATTCCCTCCCTAAAATTTAGTATCCAGCTACCCTTACTATCTCTAAGGACACCTCCTAAACCTGAGATATTGGATGTGTTTCGCACTGCCCCATTGATATTCAGTTTTATGATGTTGTGGTTAGGTGGTTCCTATCTGAAATAGATGTTCCTCTGTATCCCTGATTGTGGGAGTTCCTTCTTGTAATGAGGGACAATTCCATTGCATATCCAAGTTCTTTGTCAAAGTTAGCCATATTCCTACTATGGTTGAAGGTATTACTATTTCTGACTAGCCAAAGCTGCTAAAGGCAATAAGGTATGAACTCGCCACTGGAAAGATTTTGTTAGATTTTTTTGTATTGGCAAATTGCCAAAAGGCTGCACAAAGAGTTTGTGTTGAGAAGTTGGATGACCTGAGTAGGGCAATTTAGCTTGGGCCCATTCCAGAATTTAATGGTACACTGGAATTTGAAGAACACACGATTTATGTCTTCCTTTGGATGATAACATATTGGGCAGCTTGGGCAAATACTGAGTCCTCTACTAGATAGGTTATGTATCGTAAGCATCCTACCATGCAAGAGGATCCAAAGAAAGGTATTTAATTTGTTTGGGATTCCCAATTTCCATATGTCTCGAAAGATCTTGGACAACCATGGATCTATGGTTTCTTTGCCCTTGCTAGCAATGTAATTGTATAATATAGGCATTCAGTGGTGACCATATTGTTGCTATTAAGGCCCCAGACATGTCTATCCTCCCTGGTGTTACTGGTGGCATGGGGGGGATAGGAAGGTGATTGCCTCCTTAATGAGGGAAGGTATAGGTAAAGAGCTATCTTCCAGGTTCCATTCATTATTACCCATAATGTCTGAACCCTTAGGAGGTATTCCCAATCCTTCAAAGGACCCTTTATATAATGTTTTATGGGTTTAAGGCCTAGCATGTAGGAATCTTCAAATAGCCTATGAGGAATAGAGTTTATCTGGGTTTTGACTGACCCTCTAAGTTGGCCCACTCAAAATATCTCTATTCCTAGCTTCACTCTTATGGATTCCTAGACTCGTTGGCCTTTAGGCTTGATAATTGTGCTCCAGCCTAGGTGATGCATCCTCCTTTTTTAATCAGTTGAACCCCAAATTAAATCACTTCTAATTTTATTGATGCTTTTGTTGATTGATTTTTTAGGGATTTTGATGTAACTCATCACATGTGAGGGAATACCGACCAAGGATACTTTGACCAAGACAGACCGGATTGTCATGTTTAGGGCAAGACTTTTCCAACTTGCAAGCTTTTCCTCATGTTATCAAGGATGAATTGGAAGTTCCTTTTTATGGTTTGGTATGAAACATGGGAAAGACTATGTATTGAACAAAGTTCTCTTTCTCTTTGATACCCAACATGGTAGAGCATTGGTCTCTAATTGTACTCACTTTGGGATTTTTGAAGACATATTATAATTAAAAAAATAGATTAGCAACTAGTGAGGTATGAACTTTAAAAGATTAGCAGTTTTTCACTATGGTTAGACAAAAATCTGCTTCTATTTATCGCATTTTGAAAATTGCTAGTCAAATATTAGGGCTTGAAACATACAATATCATAATATACTCATTTTTGGCTTTCTGAAAACATATTATGATGTACAAATGGATGAAAAGCAAATGAGATGTGTATTTTTAAAATCGATGGTTTTGGCTATTTCTTTTCCTATAAAACTAGTACTATTTTTTGTGATTTTGGGCTCTAACTGTTAAAAATTTTTACTTGATCTTTTACATTCATGATCTATTTATTTTGGGCTTTCAGAAAATAGTAACACAACATTCAGTCAACTGAGAAATCAGTGACATGAAAGGCTTGATATTCATGGCGCGAAACAAAATGGTGAAGACAGAGTTTAGGACTCTTCTACACTGTCATGACCAAAAAATGGGCGTGATGGCACTTGCTCAATCCCACTAGAACAAGTCAACCTTAACCCAAAGAAAAATAAATATAATGCACAGAAGTAATTAAATAGAGTAAATAACTAAAACCTGAAAATTTCCATAAACTTAAATATCACCAAAGGATTGGTTGTCATATGTACAAGTCACCAGTAATATAGAAAATCAAAGAAAATGCAAGTCCAAACTGTCCCTCTCGAATAGAACAAGCACAGAAAAAATAAGAACAAGAGAGTCAGCCAAATAACAATAACTACCTATCTACATCTCTTGGGAAGCCTTGGAGGATCAAGAAAAAACTATTCAATGTCCAGGCTCACAACCTACATAAGTGTAGAAGCAAGGGGTAAGTACCAAATACAATGCTTTACCCCGCAAGTCAACTAACAAAACAAAGTAAGTCTAATAGAATACACAAATTCCTTTCATCCCAATCATCCTACATGACTACAACCTACATAGAAAGTCAGTCTAGCCAAGTAACACATAATAATAAAGATAGTATTTCATAATATCAATGTTCCAAAGCAAAAGCTACAACTTATGAGAGATACCACAATCAATTACAAGAATGACATCAGGCTATGCTAGAATATCCAATGATGAGAAGCAATACTTATGCAATATTCGCCAGCAATGACCTCGGCTTCATATCATCACAAATAATATCTCAACATCACATCATCGCCAGTAAATACCTCGGCATCACAAAAGATTTCAACATCATAATTTATCGGCAAAGACCTTGGCGTCATAATTTCATAAGTAAATATTTCAATATCATAATTTCGCCGGCAAAGACCTCAACATCATATCTTGGCCGATAAAGACCTCGGCCCCAATTGTTATCATATTACTCATATCTATATTCAGAACTGATACAAATATTTATGACATGGAATGAATGCACATGAGAGGAATTCTGAAAACAAATCCACTCATAATCACCAACCATAACGTTATATCTCAAAATATAGAATTCTCATCACTTAACCACATTTTTAATTCAAGTAAAACAACTTGTATTCATATATTAATCACCCCATTTCTTATAATATTAGAATATTTCATGCATGACACTTAGGAGAAAGAAAAATTTGCGAATTCTACACTTGCCTTTGTCAAATCACAGTCAATCTAACACTTTGGCCATTCCTTTTTGAATGAAATCCGTAGCACCACGGTCTAGTCAAATAAATTATCACCATAAGATTTCAAAACTTACAATAAACATATTACTATATGTCTACCGTATACTCAAAGACCAACCAATTTTGTTGTTAATTTCTAAAATTTTAAGTCTAGGATTAAATCTTAAATCCTTCAAATAATATAATTCTAATTCTCAAAACTTAAAGAATAATATTATATTCAATATATATAAATTATGAGCAATTGTTACTAATGCTACCACATTACACCTTATTATCCAACCACTCCTATCCATTAAATATTTCCACTACCAAGGCCTTATTTTCTTTATTTATTTTGACCCATAAACAAATATATATAATGATTTCAACTTCCACTCTTAAGGAAGAACATTAATTCTATAACATAATATACTTATAATAATAAAAATAAAAAAATTAAAGTAAAAGTTTACGAAAATTAATGGCCAGGGAAGGAGTAAGTACATAAATTACTCAAGGTCTATATCCTCTGACTATTTTAATCAAATCCCCAAGAATAATATACATAAGTCATCCCAATAGAAGTATACATATTAGCTTATATATTTTCCTGTAACAGTAAACCAAACCACTACTATACACTTGAAAACAATTCTTTAATACCATCCAAAGAATCAAATTGATTAGGCACAAATTCTTCCTTTTTTTTTCCTATGTGACACACATACACAAAAAAATCTTTCCACTAATTTCACATCTGACCTTTCACTATCTAACATATATTAATATATTACTATTATAACAATATCAACCATAATTAATAAACTTGATTTAACAATTAAGTAAATTTTACCTGGACACCAAAACATACTTTCTGACTGTGTGTGCTTATTCTAGGAAAGTAAACATCTCCCTTTAACTAATATACTCTCAAAATATATTACGCACTCATTTTTTATTTCCTTATTATTATTTTTTTACTTGTTGTAGGCTCTCTTGGTTTCTCTCATATTTTGACTTCCAATGCAAAGTATGATCTGTTATTTATAGGTAAGCAGATTCCTAACAAATGCTAAAGGATTAAATCAAAGAATATTAGTGCATTTTCTATTAAAAAGAGTGCACTGTCCATTATACAAAAGAATTGACAAAAAAAAGTTAGTGCTTTAGTGCAAAACCCATAATGACCACTTAATGTTTGGAAATCTTTTTTTAGAAAAATAATGGACTGACAATAGGGTCATTACATTATTCACCACTAAAAATCATCTTCATCCTTAAACACAAGGTAAGATAATGTACCTGAAGTTTCAAAAAAATGAGGATATCTAGCGTGCATATCAGACTACATCTCCCAAGTCGCCTCTCTAACTAGACAGTTCTTCCATTGCACCTTCACTGAAGTTATCTCTTTGTTTCTAAGCTTGCGAACCTATCTATTCAAAATAGCAATAGGCTCCTCCTCTAACGACAAGTCTGGGTTCAACGAGATTGAATCAAATGAAAGTATGTGAGATTCATCGGGTACATTCTTTTGGGGCATGAATACATGAAACACAGGATGCACGGATGATAAGCTAGTTGGAAAGGCTAGTCTATAGGCCACCTCTCCTACTCGCTCCAAGATCTCAAATGGCTAATCAATCGAGGACTAAGCTTTTCCTTCTAACCGAACCACATAACACCCTTCATAGGTGACACCTTAAGCTAGATATGATCACCTACCATAAACTCTGGACCTCGAACCCTCCTATCTGTATAACTCTTTTCTCTAAACTGAGCAGCCAACAACGTACCTTGAATCATATGGACCTATTCCATAGTATCCCTAAGAAAGTCTATATCTAATGAGTTCATCTTAGCAGAATCAAACCAACCAGTCCGAGACCTACATCCCTACCATGCAAAGCCTCGAATGGAGCCATCTAAATGCTAGAGTGATAACTATTATTATAGGAAAACTCTAATAAGGGCAACTAATGATCCTAGTAAGAACCAAAATTGATCACATATGCTCAAAGCATGTCCTCCAATACTTGAACTGTCTAACTCAAACTGTACGTCTATCTAAGGGTGAAAAGACTAAACTTATGTCTAACTGAGTACCTAGTCCATGCTTCTAGGCCCTCCAAAAATGTGAAATGAAGGTTGAACCTCGGTCAAAAATGATAGAAACATGCACACCATTCAATCTAACTATCTGACTGATGGAAAGCGCAACCAACTTCTCCATCGTATACTTGACCTTGATAGGAATGAAATGCGCGAACTTAGTCAACCGATACACAACTACCCAAATGGAGTCATAACCACCTACGGTAGGTAAACCCACCATGGTTATACGCTCCCACTTCCATGTAGGAATGGGAATCCTTTGAAAGTCTCCCCTAGGTCATTGGTGCTCATACTTAACCTGTTGACAAGTTAAATACTTGGACACAAAATTTAAATGTCCTTTTTCATGCCACATGACCAGTAATGCTGACTCAGGTCATCATACATCTTTGTTGCTCCTGGATGAATGGAATAATAAGTACAATGAGCTTCCTCAATAATCAATCTAATCAAATCACCCACCTTAGGAACATAAACTTAACCTCCAATCCTCAAATCACCATCAGGATCAAGCATTGCTTCCTTAGCCTCTCCTCTAGCCACTTTGTCTCTGATGAAACACAGTTTCGCATCCTCAAACTGACGCTCTCAAATCTGGTCTATCAAGGAAGAACGAGCCTTAATAAAAGCCAGTACACCACCATCATCAGATAATTATAACCTGAATATGTCATTAGCTAGATGTTGTACGTCCCTAGCCAAAGGACGCTCCTCAACTTGAATGGCGGCTAGACTACCCATGCTAGAAGTCAAATAATAGTCCTTTAGCAACTTCATCCACCTATGTTGCCTCAAGTTCAGATCCTTTTGATCGAAAAATATACTAAAGACTCCTATGATCAGTAAAGATGTCACAATGTACACCATATAAGTAATGACACCATAGCTTAAGCACAAAAATCACAGCCACTAACTCTAAGTCATGAGTAGCATAGCTCTTCTCATCAACCTTCAACTATCTAGAAGCATAGGTAATCCCTTTCCCCTATTGTATCAACACACCACCTAAACCAACTCCCAAAGAATCATAATATACTATAAAGTCCACACCTGCCTCAGGTAGCGTCAAAATAGGAGCTGAAGTCAACTAGGTCTTAAGCTTTTGGAAGCTCGCTTCACACTCATCAGACCAATGAAAGGCTATATTCTTATAAGTTAACCTAGTTAATAACCTAGTTAATGAGGCTGCAATAGATGAAAAACCCTAAATAAACCATTGATAATACCTAGCTAACCCCACAAAACTACGAATCTCAGTAGTTGAAGTGGACCTTGACCAACCCCTAAGTACCTCAACCTTAGCCGGATCTACTCTAATCCCCTCTTTAGACACTATATGCCCTAAGAATACCACTGAATCGATCCAGAACTCATACTTAGAGAATTTTGCATATATCATTTCTTCCCTCAACCTCTGTAACATTGTCCTCAAGTGACTAACATGATCAACCTTAGTCTTGGAATACACCAAGATATCATCGATGAATATTATAACAAAAGAATCTAAGTACAAATAGAACACCATAATCATCTACTCCATGAATGTTGCATGGGCGTTAGTCAACCCAAAGACATTACCAAAAATTCATAGTGGACATAATGAGTTTGAAAAGTTGTTTAAGGAATATCTGATTCCCTAATCCTCAACTAATGATAACCAGCCTCAAGTCAATCTTAGAAAATAAAGTCGCTCCCTGAAGTTGATCAAATAAGTCATCAATACGGGAAACAGGATACTTGCTCTTAATAGTCACCTTGTTCAACTGTCTGTAATCCATACAAATCCTCAAAAACCCATCTTTCTTTTTCACAAACAATACTAGGGCACCCCAAGGTGACACACTAGGGTGAATAAATCTCTTGCTCAACAATTCTTGAAATTGCTCTATCAATTCCTTCAACTCAACTGGAGCCATTCTACACGGAGGAATAGATATAGGCTTAGTGCCTGGATCTAGGTTAATAGGAAAGTCAATATCCCTATTGGGTGAAACACCTAGAAGGTAAGTGGGAAATGCATCGACAAACTCTTGAACCATAGGGATAGACTCTATAGATGGTGCTTCAATACTAGTATTTTGAATGAAAGCCAAGTAAGACAAACACACTCTATCAAATAATTTCTGGGCACAAATGTAGGAGATATCCTTTCTAGGATAAGAACACTATCACCCTTCCATTCAATCTTTGGTACACCAAGTGTGGCTAAGGTCATAGTTTTTGCATAGCAATCAAGAATAGCATGATAAGGAGAAATTCAATCCATCCCCAAGATAAAATCAAAGTCTAACATATCCAAAATGACCATATCTACCCAAGTATAATACCCAGCCAAAGAAATAAGGTAGGATTAATATACCCGATCAACCACTAAAGGTTTACCTATTGGTGTAGAATCAAGCATGGACACAGAAATCCGATCACATAATAATTCAACCCCAGATAAAAAGTATGTATACACATTAGAGTAGGCAGATCTAGGATCAAATAACATAGACACAGTCTGATGACCAACTGGAACAGTACTTGTAATAACTGTGTGTGAGGCCTCTACCTTGGGTCTTCCAGGAAATACATAGCACTAAGCTCATATTCCATCTCCGGTATGAGCTACACCTCGATCTCTACCACATGGAACCAAAGTACCACTATCTGAAGTCCTGCCACCTCTAGCAGTTTGAACCCTGCCCTAACCCCTGGCTGGTGGAGCTGAATCTCTAACTGGAGTTGTCGAATTAGTGTGATAATGTCCAAAGAGAGTTTGAAAGGGACACTGCTGAATCAAATGTCCAGTATCCTAGCAACCAAAATAAGACCTTGGTATAAAAGACTATTGTCCACCAAAATAACTACCATGGCCACCATGTGTGGAACTGTAGGACCCTCGAGACATCTGTTCACCCTCAGATGCTGGCATAGAGGCATGAACCAGACCATGTTGCTTGAAATATCCATCACTCCTATGTGAACCCCTACCTCCTAATGAAGTACCCAAAAATTGACCCGCAGTATGAGCCCTTTTAGGGTCTCTGAACTCTTCTCAAACCAACAACTTTGCCTCTTTGAAAGTGCTCATAATAGATTGAAAGAAGCCCCTTCATGAGTTGCTCTAAATACATAGGATCGAATCGAGAAGTTCAAACCCCTCACAAATCTAAGGCCTCTCTTCCCCTCATTTGGGATCATAGCTAAGGTATATTAGGATAACTGATAAAATAGGCTTTATACATAGTAACAGTCATACCTGCCTACCTTAAGTCCTCAAACCTCAGTCGGATCTCTCCTCGCACTCTCCAAGGAATAAAGCGCTCCTTAAAAGCACCAGAAAACATACCCCCAATCCATTGGAGGGGATCCAGCTGGTCTAGATGCCATATAAGTCCTCCACCACTCCCTGGCTGGTCCACGGAGCTAAAATGTCACAAAACAGATACCACACTGATCAACTAACCCCACTACATCTAGCATCTCATTGCACAAAGTCAACAATTCATAAGCATCCTCGTTCTTACTTCCTTGAAATTGAGGTGGTCTCATCTTTTGTAACTTAGTTGATCATTTGCTACTAGATATTGCCTCTAGAGTAGTTTGTTCCCCAATAGCTGGTGTAGGAACCACTAGGGGGTTTACGCAACTGATCCTCATGAACTACATCCTAATGTTGCCCTAAAGTTTGTTCTTTAACTCTTGGCTGGGAAATTCCCTGCATGCCTACTATACCACCCTATCCCTAAGTGAAGTTTTGAGAATACCCATTATTTTTAACAGGGTGTTTTGAAGTAAAAGTGTAGTTGCGAGATCTGTAAGGGCCTGATCCTCATTAACCTCTATTTGTGGATCTAGAAAAGCCTCTCTATCCTACCCTTGCCGCTTCTCGGGCACGTCCCCTCACTGATTTCACTCCACAAGCACGATCTCTATCTCGAACCCTCTCCCTACCTCTAACTAGGGTCTCAACAATTGTCTTGGTAGTAGCCTCACCTCTACCAGTAGTAGTAGTAGTAGCTCTAATCCTTGTTATTTTTTAAGAGAACATTGGCACAACTTAGTATTAACAAGGATAAGCATGCACGATGAGAGATAATAAATAAAAAGAAGTTTTCTAACTCATATACTCTCAAAGATAAGCACAAACGTCTCCATGTTGATCCTTAAGACTCTATTTAAACTTGGCTTGTACACATGTGAGACCTATCAACCTAGGGCTCTAATACCAACTGTCACAACCCAAAAATGAGGGTGATGGCACTTGCTCAATCCTACTAGAATAAGTCAACCTTAACCCGAAGAAAAATAAACATAAGGCGCACAAGTAATTAAATAGAGTATATTACTAAAAGCTAAAAATTTTCTGTCACGACCCAACCCAGGGGCCGTGAATGGTGCCGATAGGACACCGAGATAACCACTTATACTGAATCTTGACTTACGACAGCTAAGGAATTTCTCAAAAATTTCGACAGAGTTTCCTCTGTTTTAGTGACAAACCCACCTGCAAACA
>JAOTQJ010041348.1:0-15161 GCA_025642045.1 Solanum sejunctum
GCGTACATCCGACCCCTCCTCACCCCGCAATGAGCGGGAGCCTTTTGAGGCATTGGGGTATGTTGTTGTTGTTGTTGATATGGTTGCTCTAAAATTGGGGTTAGATTCATTTCCTACTCAATTTTCCCCCTGATTAAGAATATGAAGTTATATTTTCGATATCACGCATGAATTTTGAGATATATAAAAATTACAATTTAGACCACTTTTGAGACACATTTTTGGGAACTTTTTGGGGTCGATTCACTCCTCCTCCTTTTTTATGTTATTTCGCTTTTAAAAATAATACTGGCATGTTCAACAAGTGCTATTAGCTTACTGATACTATTTTTTGGAGGCTTCTTCTGCACCTATTTGCCTCTTTGTCTTAACTCTCTGTCTTCTAGATCTTCTAGCTATTGGGGCTTCAGTAACAGGGACATCTCTATTTACAGGGGCTTTATAGATGTCTTTCTTTTTTGGGGGAACATTTATCTACACCCCACATGATATAAAATAGAAACCATGAATTAATATTCAAAACAAATAGAAAGAACAAATCAAAGCAAATAATTAAATAAGTAAATAAAATAATTTTCTTAAAAAGGATAATTTACTAAGTTGCTAAAGCAACATCAACAATTGTTAATACATTTTATTGTTGAACTAGTTTTAGCACGTATTGTTTAGTAGTTATTTCAACAATTGTTGAACTAGTTTTAACTGTTGTTGTGCAATTACTGCACTTGTTTCAATAATTGTTGAACTAGTTTAATAGTTGTTGTACCAATTACTACACTAGTTTCAATAATTATTGAACCAGTTTTAACAAGTGTTATACTAATTACTGCACTAATTTCAACAATTGTTGAACCAACCCAGTTTTAGCAGTTGTTGTACTAATTACTGCACTAGTTTTAACAATTGTTGAATTAGTTTTAGCAATTGTTGTACCAATTACTATAATAGTTTCAAAATATTTTAACTATATATGTGCAATTCAATCACATATATGCTTAATTTTTACAACAATAATGCATTTTTTAAGCAAAACAACCCAACCATCAAGAAGCGACCAAAATAATAACAACAACAAAACAACAAAATATACACATACCTATAGTTTCAACAATTGTTGAACTAGTTTTAATATTTGTTGTACTAATTACTACACTCATTTCAACAATTGTTGAACTAGTTTTAGTGGTTGTTGTGTCAATTACTTTACTAGTTTTAACAATTGTTGAACTAGTTTTAGCAATTGTTGTACCAATTACTGTACTAGTTTCAAAATAACCTCAACGACATATGTGCGATTCAATCACATATGTGCTTAAGTTCTGCAATAACAATGCATATTTCAAGAACAACAACCCAACCATTAAGAAGCGACCAAAACAATAACAACAGCAAAAGAACAAAATACACACACATTTATTATTTACAAAAATAAAACATGTAAGAACCCATAAACCATATCAGGATAACAAAATAATAAATTTTGTAAAAATACATAACAACACCATATCAGGGCAACAATTATGCTGTTGAAGTATTTATTAGGATATGCGAAAAAGAAATATATATTCCTCTTTTATTTTTTAACCTATATCACTATATCAACAAAAACATAAAACCTTAACATCCATGTTTTTTTTAAAACATAAAACAAAATTTTAATTTCAAAAATGCATAAACCCTAACGGAATGAAAAAAGTTCTTTTTTACCATTTACGAAGAAGGTGTCGATGAAGAAGACAAAGAGGGTGAATTGAGAAGAAAAAAAAATAAAAAATTAGATTTATTGTGAGTTATGTTCGAGTTGCTGTAGAGTTGTTGTGGAGTTTCTGCGTCATTTTTTAAGAGAAATTTTGAAAAGGGATAGGTCTGTTCAAGAAGTTGATGCAAAAAGCAACTAACAAAGTATAGTTGAAATGATTTTACCCTTTTCAAATATTACCCGCCTAGTCAGCATTTCAAAATGACTTTTTGACCCCACCTTTTATTATATGTTATATTTTTTAAAAGTTTAAGAAGTTTTAAAAATTAAACCTCAATCCCAATTTAACTTAATCCCTAATTAATGAAAGATTTGACTTGACTTTGGTCAAGTTGTCACCGTTTTGTAATTGGAAACTTTTTTTGTCACCCCGCTCTCAAATTTCTTAAAAAACTAAGTCTCAGTACTTTTTCTATGACTCGACAATATGACCTATGAGTTTCAAACTCGTAGATAGAAGGTTCAGAAGACCAAATTTATACCTAGCTTCCACGAAGGGTCTTCCATGACCTATAGAGGGGGTTTGATCCTCAAAAGTATTAATGAGAGGTAATTTGTCATTTGCCATCCCTTTTCAAATAAAATATTGACATTTTGAGACTAAAATAAGCTCCTTATCAGTACACTATGTACCTATACTCTCATTAACACATAGATTATTTGAGAGCATATTTTGAAGAGGACAAAGGGCGAGGGTTAAAGGGTTTCTATTGGCATTATCGAGTTTCAACAATGTACATTTATCAGGCATGTAAGTAGGCTAACCATAGCATTGGATCTTGTTCTTTCACTGGCCAATATCTACCAGCAAGCAGTTAGCCTTCCTCAATAAGGAATGTAAGTGTGGATGAATTGACATCAAATATAGGATTATTATTTTACACGTTCTCTATTTTAATAGTCCTAGCTATCCACTCCACTATGTGCTAGAGTGTTTGTCCCAACCGTAAGTTGCAAGTCGAGAAAGAAGAGTGACACTTTAACAACCTAAAAGGAGAAGTGATCAATCTATCCCAAAGGTTAGATAATTAGTTATTTATTTAGTTTGAGTTGAGTTTTAGCCTTAGCTTTTTAAATTAAGAATTATTTAATTCTTCATTCATTGAGTTCTATATAATTATACTGGAGATTATCATTTTTCTTATCCTATTGATTATTGGAATTATTATCCATAGTTACATCTACGTGAACCCTAGTTGAATTGATCATTGTTTTATTAATATAGATCTACTTTGAGTTAACAATGATAGTTTCATGCATTAAACAAAATTTGATTTTTAAATTGATTCTATGCATGCTTTCTTGAGTTTAAATGAGCGTGAACATTGAATTTACATGAAGTTTTGAGAAAAAGGTTTTGGCAATATATGAGTAACTTTGAAATATATTTTTGTAAAGGAGCATGATGAGATTAGATAAGATGAGATGAGTTTTTCAGTTAAATTGTAATGAGATAAAATAAGATGATTTTTTGAGTAAATTACTCATATGAGGCATATGAGCATAATAAATTAATTTTGGAATTAGTATTGAGAATTGATTTGCATAAAAGTACAGGCAATTCAAATCTCAAAACTACTTTAATCGGAGTAAGATAGGATCATACATTTTGTTCGGACGACTCATTCTTTCCAAAACAGAACTTTTATTTTGTATTCATTAAGGTGGTTACCCCAAGCCTAGCAAGGTATGGAGCAGCTATGGCAATGGCAGTACACTCATGACCCAAGATAGGACTTAGGTATGACACAGAGATTAGGATCCTCAATGGAACCCTAACCAAGCCTCCTAGCATATCAAGCATACATATGGTAAAGAAATAAGGAAAACATAATGCGAAAATTCATAAGAAATCTAAGGAAAACGTAGTATAGCCAAATAAAATAAGAAAAAGTAGACTCCATGTAATTCAAACATGCCTCTGTGAGATCCAACATAAAGAGGACATGAATCATAAAGAGTTAAATACATATACCATAAAAGGTCACATCATATGTGAGATAGAAACTATAATTGATAATAAGACCATACAAGAAATTACATGGAATTTTGATGTCCCTCCTTAAAAAAAGAGGAATCTACTTTCCAAGGTGGACTAGCAGGTGTCATGAACATGTGCTATATGTGCATCCGCTAGCTAGGCCATATAGGCAAATCATATAGTGGGATGTAGTTATAGGACCAAAGATTGTTACTAGGAACCTCTTAGGTCGAGTCCCTATCTCAAACTTCACTTAGTGCTAAGTCAAAATCCTATGGAATGTTTGTCATCAATCATAGTTCATACTTATCATAAATCATTGAACTTAACATGTGGAGATGCAATCATAACTACCAATCCAGTTTATAAGAATTTATTCATAAAATAACTCATTTTTATATGATTCATGTAATATAGGTGTAGGCCTTACAACATTATGAATCTTAGATCCTTGACGATTGTCATTGAGTTTTAATTCACTACTTTCATATGCTTGCTTGAATGACTTACCAATTTATGATCATAATGGATGAGTCCATAAGTGGGACTCATATTGAGCTTAAATTGCCTAAGATATTATTCTCAATGTGCTATTTTACCTCAAATATTGATCTAAATATGTGTTTGATTCTAGGAATGAGGAACAAGATGCATAAAGTGACAAATCATAATAAATTAAGTCAAAAGGAGCAAAAATGACTAAAAGGCGGTCAAGATCGACTTTCGCCGACATGTTTGGAGATACACCAAATAGGCTTGATGACCACTTAATGTTATAGAGTTGAACCCTAACTCAGATGTTCAGAAAGGCGATAAAATATGCAATTTGGTGGATCGCCAAAGTGATTCGATGATCTACAACAGTGTTACCTAAAGTTACAAAATTTGGCCAAAAAAGTTGAAATGTAATGTTTAAGTCAGCAATGCATGTAACCATTCAGTGGCTTCAACGAAGTTGTTCGGTGATGAACAGTTCCATCGCTTAAAGTGTTAGATTTTAGGAGGATTAAATATATTTATAAAGGTGACATTATACACATTCAACAAATCATTGATGTGTTTGGTGACTGTGATTTAGGCTGCCGAATAGTGCATCATGGTAAATTAAAGGGTATTTTTGTCTGAGATATAATAGGCCAAAGGGGGGATTTTCTAGAGCACATATTGACACAATTACACATCAGAGTACATTCTTTCCGAGCATAATCAGAGAATACTTGGTTTGGAGAACAAGAATGTTGTACTTGGCATTGACAAGAAGAATTGAAGGAAGAAATGAGGACTCCACACAAAATTTTTTCTAGATTTTGAATTTCATAGTCATGGACAACCCTTTTGGTAACTCTAATTTTATTTTGAGCATTATTCGCTAAAAACTCTTATATTGGCGATGTGCTATGCAGTTGGATATCAATTTCGTATTATGAGTCTTTGATTTAATTGAATATTATATGCTAATTTAATATGGTTTTACATTTTTCTTCAGTTATAGTTGTCAATCTATGATTTCAAATTTAGATTCATATTAAGATCTTTTCAATATTGCTTGATATGAGTATTTGAAGTGGAAGAATTGTGTAATAGTCATGGGTATCGCGTACTGGGGTTGAATGCCATAATAGAATTTAATCGACTAAGGTTTTGGATTGTTTAGCTATTAATTTACATCGTTTCCTTTGGATGTTGTGTGAATTATGTGTGAAGTCTTAACCAATTCACATCAATACAATACCATTGATGAAACGATCCAAAACAGTGCAAAAACAATGTGTCTTAGAAGTGTTCATAATCGTAATTTTTGTATATCACAAAATCTGTGCGTGATATCAAAAGTCTGACATTATATTCTTGTTCGGAGGAAAACATTGAGTGAAAAATGGGTCCAACAATATCTTATAGCATCTGTAGCAAATTTTATTTTCCTAAGTTTGCGCAAAATAATGGGGGTACGTGATAGAACCGCAAGATGGACCCATCGCGAACCTATGTATTTTGTTGCTAGTTTTCTCACTTTGGTCCAAGGCTTTAGGGTCTTGGACCTAACCTTCCCATATGTAAAAACACCTATAATTATCCATATTTCAACACCATATCATATAAGACATTCTCCAATACTCTCTCAAACACTTATACAAATATTTCAATCAAAATTCAATTGCCAAATCTCATTTTGAATCTAAGGATTTCATTCAAGCTTCAAGTTTTCATTCAAATCTTCTTCAAGAAAATCTCCAAAGTTATGGTATATGGTCTCAATCATTGGGTCCTTTTTTCCATGGTTCCCAATATCCGTTGTTACATAAATTTCATATTTCTAAGTTGATTTACTAATGAGTCTTATTATGAATTTGACTATGAACTAAGTTGGAGTCTTACATAACTGTGACTGTTTAAGTGTGTTTTGAGTTATCAATCTATGATCTATATTGAGATTTGATGAAGGATTTTAATGTATTTTGCATGAGGTTATTACCAAGTGTTGGTGGGTTAATTTACCTCAAGTTTTCTTGTATGATTTCACTCTTGAATTACAAAATTTAATACTAGCATTACACACCTGCCAAATTTGATAAAATGTCAGATTTTGGATTTGTGAGCTATTGATAATCTGTTGTATGACCTATTACTTTATGATAATGAATGGATTGTATGTATGAGTTGTTTCCATAAAGAGTACTCATAGTATTGTAAGTTAACCATGCCTCGTTAAGGAGGTGATGCCTCAATCACCATGGATGGTAGGGTGAGATAATTGAGGAGTTGATACCTCAATCACCATGGGTGGTAGGATGAGACAACCATCAACCAATTGAGGAGTTGATACCTCAATTACCATGGGTGGTAGGGTGAGACGACCATTAACCAATTAAGGGGTTGATACATCAATCACCATGGATGGTAGGGTGGACAACTATAAACCAATTAGGTTAATACCTCACTCACCATGGATAGTAGGGTGTAACAATGCATCATAATGTTGGTCTCTTCTTATATATGTAATATGTTCTCTATAAGCATATTTTACTACAAATATCATTCATACATGTCATATTGCTATTATGATATCCATCACTTATGATGTTGCATTTTACCTATATTGCCTATCTCTTGATGCATTACATCCTATGTACTTAGTATATTCAAACATACCAAAACATTCTCTGTGCCTACATGATGTTACCATGCAGGAATTAGAGCTCCTCACGATTATCCCCATCCTCCCCGTGGCTAGTACTATCTTCTCAAAGAATGTTTGGTGAGTCCTCAAGTCCAGGGATGATATCTCTTATTCTTATGATATGTAAAAACTCTCTTTATCTATCTGTATGCTTTTGACTATGAGGGTGAGCCTGAAACGTTGTCTCGACCCTCCCTCAATTCTAAGTTTGGAGGTGTTGTTGGACAAGTTATGTGTTATGCTTGAGCATTGACTCTTTTAATGGTTTGTGTTATGAAATATTTATCTTAGTCCCTTTGCCCATATTTCTATTCTTTTATTGTTGTTTAATTTCTTTCACGAGCAAGGATGTGCAATAATATGTTAACAGACTTGATTAGGGTCCCTTCGAATCACATTTGTCGTGTCACGTCTAGGGTCTATGCTTGGATCATGAAAAACTTGGTATCAGAGGACTAGGTTGTGAATGGTCCTTGGCATCCAACACACCATATTGATTAGATTCTTATTCATGGTTGTGTTGTGCACCACAATTATGAGTAATAGTGTATGAGATATTTTAGAAAATGTTTCCTTTCTTCATGATCTATGTCATGCTATAGAATCTAGGTAAGGCTTCCCCTCCAAAAAAATGTTCTTTACCATTTTTTTTATCATACCTAACACAAGAGAAAGAAGAGCCCGCACTCCCAAAGAACAACTAGCTCATGGAGATCTCTGGGATGCTCTCACTTTGCTAGCTCAAGTCATGGATAACCAAGTGAATCAAGGAGCCCAAGTACCTCATTCTTCTACTCTGGCATCTCGATTGCGGGACTTTATGATGATGAACCCACTGGAGTTCTATGGGTTTAAAGTGGATGAGGACCCTCAAGAGTTTGTTGGTGAGGTGTACAAAGTGTTGGCTATTATGGGTATTAGGTCAGAAGATAAGGCAGAGTTGGCAGAATACCAACTCAAGGGTGTGGCTCAAATATAGTATACTCAATGGAAGGAGGAGAAAGTTGATGAGGTGTACAATTAATGCTTGCTTGTGGGGAAATAGGTCACAAGAAAGTTGATTATCCTTGGAATCAAAAGAAGGGTAAAGATGTTTGTCCACAAGGTCAGGGTGTTAATGCGGTTCCTTTGGGGAGTGGAGTCTAACAATGTGGTACCCCAAGGACAATCGGTTTTATGAACTCAAAGGGCAACAAAGGGTTGATGAGGTGCCAGCTGTCATCACTGATATGTCAAAAGTCTTTGATTTTTATGTGTAGGCATTGATAGACCCAGGTGCCACTCTTTCTTTTTTTACTTCTTTTATTTCTAAAAAGTTTCATGTTAAGCCTGAATTGTTATGTGAGTCTTATGAGGTGTCTATTCCCATTGGTGCATCTATTGTTGCTAGAAAGGTCTATAGAAATTGTCCCATTTGCATTTTGCATAAAATTTTGCTTTGTGAAATTGTTGAGTTGGATATGGTGGATTTTGATGTCCTTCTTGGGATGGATTGATTGTATGTTTATTATGCTCTATTGATTGTAGAACTCGTAAGGTCAAATTTCAATTCCCAATTGAACCTATCCTTAAGTGGGAGAGTCATGATATGGTTGTCAAAAGTGGTTTTATCTCTTACGTTAAAGCCCAAAAGTTGATTTCTAAGGGGTGTCTCTATCATCTTGTGAGGGTTAGGGATGTTCAGTCCAAAGTCCTTCAAATAGAGTCAGTTTTGGTGGTAAATGAGTTTTTTGATATCTTTCTAGATGATCTTCCAGGGTTCCCCCAAAGGGAAATAGACTTTGATATACACCTCCTTCCCGATACTTAACACATTTCTATTCCCCCTTACCTTATGGCCCCGATAGAGTTAAAGGAGTTGAAAGAGCAATTAAGGGATTTATTGGAGAAGAGATTTATTAGGCCTATCCAATTACCTTGGGGTGCACTGATGTTGTTAGTAAAGAAGAAAGATGGGTCCCTTAAAATGTGTATTGACTACCGACAACTTAATAAAGTCATCATCAAGACTAATTATCCCCTACCAAGGATTGATGATTTGTTTGACCAACTTCAAAGGGCTAGTCACTTCTCTAAGATTGATCTTCAGTCTGGGTATCATCATGTGAAAGTAAAGGAATGTGACATTCCCAAAATGGCTTTCCGAACCAAATATGTGCACTATGAATTTGTGGTTATGTCTTTTGGGTTGACCAATGCACCGCCCATCTTCATGGATCTTATGACTAGGGTCTTTAAACCCTACCTTGATTTGTTTGTGGTGGTTTTCATCGATGATATTTTGATCTATTCCCATAGTGAGGAGGAACATATGGCTTATTTGAGGGTAGTGTTGTAAAAATTGAGGGAAGAGATGTTGTATGCTAAGTATGAAAAATCTAAATTTTGGTTGAAGGAGTTGCCTTTCTAGGTCATGTATTATCGGAGAATGGTATTAAAGTGGATCCTAAAAAGACGGAAGTGATTAGAAATTGGCCTAGGCCTTTGACTCCATCGAACATTAGAAGTATATTAGGCTTAGCAGTTTACTATTGGAGGTTTGTGAATGGGTTCTCTACTATTGCTTCTCCCATAACTAAGTTGACCCAAAAGAAGGCTAAGTTTGTGTGGACTGACGAATGTAAACCGAGTTTCCAAACCTTGAAGGATAAGCTTGTGCTTGCTCCTATCTTGTTACTATCGAAAGGGGTGGAAGGGTTTGTTGTGTATTGTGATGCCTTATGAATTTGTTTCAATTGTGTTTTGATGCAAAATGGTAAGGTAATAGCCTATTCTTCTAGATGACTCAAGGTGCATGAAAATAATTATCCTACCTATGATCTTAAATTGGCCGTCGTGTTTTTTGTTTTGAAAATTTGGCATCATTATTTGTATGGGGTGTATGTTAACGTGTTTATCGATCATAAGCACCTCCAATATGTGTTCACTTAAGAATATCTCAACTTGAGGAAACAAAGGTGGTTAGAGCTTCTTAAGGATTTTGATATGAGTATGCATTATCATCCCAGTAAGGTTAATATTGGGGCTAATGCTTTGAATAGGGTGTCTATGGGTAGCCTAGATCATGTTGATGTTGGGGGCAACAAGGTGGCTAGAGAGGTGCATCAGTTGGCTAGATTGGGGGTTAGGTTGGAAGAGTTTGATAATGGTGGTATTGTTGTTAATGATGGTTCAAAATATTTCTTGGTTGATGAGGTAAAAACAAAGCAAGATCTTGACCCCTCATTATTAGAATTGAAGGCCTTAGTAAGAGATGGCAAGGTGGAGGTTTTCACCCAAGGGAGAGATGGTACCCTTAGGTACTAAGGGAGCTTGTATATGCCTAATGTTGATGGCTTGAGAGAGAAGATTCTTGAGAAGGCTCATAATTCTTCCTATTATATTCACCTCAGTTCTATAAAGATGTATAAAGATTTCAGGGATGTGTTTTAGTGGGGAGGAATGAAGAAAGACATTGCCAAAATTGTATTCGATTTTATAGTTTCCAACAAGTCAAAGACGAAAATCAAAGGTCGGGTGGCCTAACACAAGATATAGAGGTTCCCACTTTAAAGTAATAAGAAATTAGCATGGATTTTGTTGTTGGGTTGCCTAGGATTAGAAAAGGTTTTAATTCTATTTGGGTTGTGGTTGATAGAATGACAAAGTCAGCTCATTTCCTAATGGTTAAGACTACTTATGGTTTCGAAGACTATGCTAAATTGTACATTCATGAGTTAGTTAGATTACATGGGGTGCCCTTGTCTATCATATTAGATCGTGGTGCTCAATTCACTTCACACTTTTGGAGGTCCTTCTAAAGAGGTCTTGGTACCAAGGTTAAGCTTAGTATGGCCTTTCACCTTCAAATGGATAGCCAAGCCTAAAAAACTATCCAAAATCTTGAGGATATACTTAGAGCTTATGTTTTGGAGTTTAAGGTTAGTTGGGATGATCATCTTCCATTGATTGAGTTTGCTTATAATAATAGCTATCATTCTAGCATTTGTATGGCTCCTTTTGAGGCCCTCTATGGTAAACATTGTAGGTCCTCAGTTTGATAGTTTGAGGTAGGGAAAATGGAATTGTTGGGTCCGAATCTAGTCTCGGAGGCTATGGAGAAGGTAAGGTAGATTAGAGAAAGGTTGAAAAAAGCCTAAAGTCATCAAAAGTCCTATGCTGATGTAAGGAGAAAGGATCTTGAATTTAAAGTTGGTGATTGGGTGTATTTGAAGGTATCGCCCATGAAGGGTGTGGTTTGTTTCAGTAAAAAGGGTAAATTGAGTCCAAGATATATAGGTCTTTATAGAGTATTGAGGAGGATTGGAAAGGTAGCTTATGAGTTGGAGTTGCCAAGGGAAATGGATTTGGTTCATCCGGTCTTTCATGTATCTATGTTGAGAAAATGTATGGGTGATCTGAATGCCATTGTTCCATTGGATGTTGTAGGGGTTATTGAAAACAATCTAACTTATGAAGAGATTCTGGTAAAGATCTTGGATATGCAAGTGAAAAGTTTGAGGAACAAGGATGTGACTTCTGTTAAGGTCCTTTGGAGGAATCAACAAGTTAAAAGTGCTACATGAGAGGCCAAGGCAGACATGCAAAAGTGATATCCTTATCTTTTCCATTATACTCAAGCCTAAGGTACTAAGTCTAAGTACCCTATATGATTTCAAGCCTTATGTTTCAGCTCTATGTCATTTGTATGCATTCACGTTTATGTTGACAAGTTCATGGTGACTTTGGCCCTTATGTTGAGATTTTTGGAAAATGATGTTTAAGTGCATTGTTGCATTCTTGTGTGGGTTGATATTATGTTGATTAATTGTCTTATATATACTTCTTTGACATTCGGGGATGAATGTTCCCAAAGGGGAGATATTGAAGCAACCCCGAAAAGTGCCCCAAAATGTGCCTCGAGAGTGGCCATAATCGTAATTTCTGTATATCTCAAAATCTATGCGTGATATCAAAAATCTAACTTCATATTCTTTTTTTGAGGGGTCAAATTCAGTGGGGGATGGTTCTAACCCCAATTTTAGAATAACCATAGTAAAATTTAATTTTCTCAAGTTTGCACAAAACAGTGGGGCTGCGCGATGGTACCGCGACGCGGACCCATCACTGACTTATGTATTTTATTGCGAGTTTTTTCACTTCAGTCCAAGGCTTTGGGTTCTTGGGCCTAAGCTTTATCATGCATAAAAACACCTATACTTAGCCATATTTCAGCAACATATCATACAAGACATTCCCCAATACTCTCTCAAACACTTGGACAAATATTTCACTCAAAATTCAAGTGCCAAATCTCATTCCAGATCTAAGGATTTTATTCAAGTTCAAGTCTCCATTCAAATCATATTCAAGAAAACCTCCAAAGTTAAGTTATGTGGGTTTCAACCATTGGGTCATTTCACCATAGTACTCAAGCTTCCTTTTTACATAAATTTCATGTTTCTAAGTTGATTTACTTATGGGCCTTACTTATCATGAATTTGACCATGAACTAATTTGGGCTCTCATAAAAGTGTGACTGTTTAAGCATGTTTTGAGTTATGAATCTATGATCCATCTTGAGATTTTATGAAGAGTCTTGATGTATATTGCATGAGAGTATTACCAAGTGTTGGTGGGTTGATTTACGTCAAGTTTTCTTGGATGATTTCACTCTTGAATTATATGATTTTATACTAGCATTACACACCCGCCAAGTGTTTGACAAAATGTCCTAATTTAGATTTTTGAACTATTGATGATCTATGACTTGAATGACTTTATGATGATTAAAGGATAATTTATTTGAGTTGTTTGGATGAAAAATACTCATATTATTGTGAGTTTACCATGCCTAGTTGAGGAGGTAATGCCTCAGTCACCATTGATGGTAGGGTGAGACAACCATCAACCAATTTAGGGGTTGATACCTCAATCACCATGGGTGGTAGGGTGATAAAACCATGAACCAATTGAGGGGTGATACCTCAATCACCATGGGTGGTAGGGTGAGACAACAATCACTCAATTAAGTGGTAGATACCTCAATCACCATGGATGGCAGGGTAAGAAAATCATCAACCAATTGATGGGTTGATACCTCAATCACCATGGATGGTAGGATGTTAAAATCCATCCTAATAGTGGTCTTTTCTTACATTATAATACATTCTGTATAAGCATGTTTTACTACAAGCATCATTCATACATGTCATATTGCTATTGTGCTATTCGTCATTTATGATGTTACATTTTGCCTATATTGCCTATCTTTTGATGCATTGCATCCTAAATACTAGATATATTCAGATATACTAACATATATTTTATGTCTACATAATGTTACCATGTAGGAACTGGAGCTCATCACGATTATCCTAATCCATTCCATGGCTAGTACTATCTTCTCAAAGCAAGTTTGGTAAGTGCTTAACTCCGAGGATGATATCTCTTGTTCTTATGATTTGTAAAAACTCTCTTTATCTATTTGTAATTGGGTATATGTTGACAACAACAACTTACTCTTTGAATATATGAAAGTAGTTTGGATGGATAAAAATGACTCTAATATCAGGGATTGGCATTTAATTCTTTCGTTGAAGTGTTGATTTGAACTTGTTCTAAGTAATTGTTCCCTTTAATTTATATTTTGTGTTTTTGGTGATCTCTTCAGGTGCAAATATGAGTGAGCAAGGTGATATTGCTAGTGATGTCGGGATGATTAATGACGGGTATCAAAATGTATAGCCATAAGTTACGAACATGGGGAGGGTAGATACAATCAGTCTACCTTCATTAGGAGGTAATGACAACTTCCATGTGACGAGCTCGATGCTTCAACTTCTACAAATAAAAAGTTTATTTGAAGGATTAGCTCATGAAGACCCTCATGAGCATTTGAAAAATTTGTTGATATTTGTGAGCTATTTACCTTCTATGGCGTCACACAAGAGGCCATAACGTTGCAGGTATTTCCTTTTTCTCTTAGTGGTAAGGCATCTCATTGGTTGGTGAAATTCCCTCGTGACTCTATTACCTCTTGGGATGAGTTGAGCAATGAATTTTTTGAAAGATTCTATCACGACCCACCACAGAGGCTGTGATTACTGCCGGTTGGGCACCCAGACATACATTAAGCCAGATTTCCATTCACAATAACTAAGGATTTTCTCGAAATTTCGGTAGAGTTTCCTCTGTTTTACTGACTAGCCTCGCCTGCAAACAGCGAACCCAACAATAACAAACATCACTATATAAATATATATGTATATATGCGGGCCGACATGGTCACCACTGCGGCAGAACTGCCCAACAAATCTATCATACAAATGATGTCACACCAACACAGTTCCCACACCCACATGTATCCACAGACCTCTAGACACACAAACTGGATCATAAGACAGGACAGGGCCCCGTCATACCCTCAAATATATACAAATGCAAAATATAGAAAATAAGAACACATGCATATACCAACAGACTGCTCCTGAGGTAAGGGAACACTTCAACGGTAGGCGAGGATCCTAAGAAGACGGCCCTCTAACTTGTTCGTTTGTACCTGCGAGTATGAACACAGCCCCCGAAGGGAGGGGGTCAGTATAAATGCGTACCTAGTATGTAAAACGGAAATTCCAAAATGTAAGTAAGAGTAATAATCCGAATAAGAAAATATAGAAGTCAAACCTATATGTAAACATCAAAGTATTTATTTATTCAAACATCAAAATAATGCACATCGGACGAGAACGATGGCGAACTCGAAACTCTTGCCATACCACAGCATAACACTAGAATTTTCAAATCTCTGAAATCTCTAACACAAATCCCAACTATAACATAGGTGAGCCGAGGCGAACAACGGCCAAGCACTCACGTCATAGGATAGGTAAACCAGGGCGACGGCTCCAAGCGTTCACGTATCGTAATGCATAAAGGTCATTATGCCAGTTTATTGAGTCAAGACGATTGTGCCATGCACTCTCGTGAGTCGGGGTGAACTCGGCCCAGCACTCACACGTCATGATGCCATCCCAAGCCAATCTCCTTATGTCTCCAAGCCAAGCAAAGTCGGCCTATGGGCAAACCGACCCACCATATCCAACCTACATTGGAATATATATACATATATACATATCATTATACATGAGCACGAAATAATTGGCCCAGGAACCGGTGAATGAGGCGAAAAGGGCACGAACAGAGTCGTGAGAATCATATGCATAAAAACTAGTTTCAAACACTTAGCAATATGCAAAATGTTT
>JAOTQJ010041369.1:0-15159 GCA_025642045.1 Solanum sejunctum
CCCTTCGTATGATCAGCTCCCTTCATAGTTATGTCCTTGACAAGCGACAAGCTCCCCAAACTTAATCGGGTCGGCCTTCCTGAACTCGGCCAAGCCAATACAACTAGGGTAGAAAGCCTTATTGCTAGAGTCGTTCCCCTTCCCATGGCAGCTTGATATAGCCGGCAAGTACGCTTTGCGTTGGTCTTTCACTATTACGGATATCAATCCGTAATAGCTGTGTCACGTCTATGCCCTAGGATTGGCTCGTGACAGAGCAATTCCTACACATGATTGTGTATCCATCTACTAGGACAATGTGTAGATGTAAATGTGTGACTCTCTGTATACCCCGGGGAAAAGGCTATACAGTTAAACTTTTTACCACTGTAGGCTATTGTGCTAAAGTCCCTACAATTCCCATTAAAGTCTGAGTGTGGGTATGTAGGACTAGTCTAGGCCGTCAGGATAGGGCAAACCACTGGCCATGTTTGACTTTTTCCTCGATAAAGTTTGATTATCAGTAAAGTTTGATTGTCAGTAAAGTTCGATTATCGATAAAGTCCGACTGTTGATAAAGTCTTGTTGTTGTTTAAAGTCTAGAGGTTTAGTTAAATTCTGAGATGTCTGGTTTAAGTTTAGTCGAAGTATACAGAGTGGGTCAAAGTCCCAATTAGAGGTTTTATTAAAGTTACGATTATGCATACATAGTTAGTTCACGAGCTCCATTTAGACTTGTTACCCAACTCTCACACCAATCCACTATATCATTGCATGGATGTACTAGTTGGGCTAATTGTGGCTTAACTGGCAAATAAGTTTACACTGTAGGGCCTTACACCTATGTACATCCTGCACAACCTTTTGGTCCTTGGTTATTATCCTGTTCGTCAGATTATGCACCAACTTCTTATGAGATTAGATCCCTATTAAGTATATGTTGTTGTAGACCTGCTTTATTGACTATTCTTACTCAATCAGCCTATGATACCTAATGGGTACCATATCCTTGGTACTCGCCCCTGTATTTATACATTTGTTTCATGATATAGGTCCTATCACGTAGTCATAACAATGACTCTTTTGATGGTAGCTTTATTCAGAGACTAGTGGTGAACTTTGTGTGTTCATGGATCCTTATAGTCTCCTTCTACATTTGTGATTGTCTTTTGTGACTCAGACTTGCCTAGTATATTATTTTTATTCTATATATGTATATAGAGATGTAGTATGGTAAGTGTGTTGTACCATGTCTATAATAGCTCTGTTCATTTGGTTCTCGAGGCTTTTGGATGCGTTTTGACCCCCTCGATAAATTTTGATATCAAGAAGTGGGTCCTACACCTGATCTTAACAATCTCTAATAGGACTTTCGACTACAATATTATGTATGAAATGTCATTTTCAATCAGATTTCATATATGGTTTGTATTTTTTCAACTTTGAATGAGGCCAGAGTATCGAAATTAAGTTTAAGCGATTGTAGAAAATCAGAGACGATAGGGTGATTGGCCGCACAAGATTTTGCCACGTGATATAGTGGTGTTGAAAGTATATATTTTAAGGAAATTTTCCAAAATGACGAAGGAAGTAGAGTGCAAACATTTTCCAATGATTATTTGATTATTTTTAATCCTATTTCGGCGATTCAAAAGGCTAACTCATGTATTTTTCTGAGAGGAACATCATGAAAGTACCAAAAAGGGTTTTAGCACACCATTTGAGGTTACATTTGGCCATTTTTCTTCTTGGTAGTATTGTGATTTTTTAAAAATTTTGACATATGATTTATTATCCATTTTGAGTCAGATTTTGGTAATTTTGGGTCTACTCTATATGTTTTCGTGAGGCGTATGCTGTAGTAATGTCAAAATTGATTTAATTGAGCTCTATTTGGTAAAACAATTCTTGTAAAATTGTTGTGTGTGTGTGCATATATATATAGGTAAAGAAATATTTTTTGTTATTTGATTGTTTTATATTGTTTGGGTCTCGGATTGAGTTTGAATTTGATATATATTCTCAAGGAAGTATGGAGATTATTATATGAGTTTTGTTTTGGAATTGCAGGTGTAGTCTTAGTTTCCCCACTTTTTGGACCTGAAATAAGTTTACGCTCATTTTTTGTGATTTTAATGTCAAAATGACCCTACTGACATTGTGATACTATTATTGGTAGTTAGACAACATTTTGAGATCACCCCTAGGGGAAAGGCACCAGTGGTGTAATCAGAGGCGCCCGTGATTGACCTATAGGTAGGGTATAGTCTTCCTTCTCTTAGACTAAGTAGAATACATGTTGGGATTGACTTATTAGGATGAAGGAAAAAGGGTTAAAGTTTATACATGTTCAGTAAGGTTACATTAGTTGTTATCTGTGATTGTTTTAGCATTTGTTGGCATGTTAAGGGTACTTGTGGTTACCATATTCTTTCTTGTAGTATCTTTGATTGTTTGGGCTGATACAATGGGGGTATTGACTTGTTGAGGTTTCTTTTAGGGACTGATGTACAAATACTCTATTGTATACTATTAGATTGTTATATTTTTGGTTACTTGGGTTGACAGAACTGTTGATTGGCATAGTAAGCATGCCTGTGATTGCTGATGTGCTATTAAAATACAACATATTTGATTCTTAAAACATAGGATTTTGTGTGTTCTCAATGTGACATTTATGATTTTTATGTGTTTTTGTGCTTAGTTGTTATAGGAAAGCAGGTTGGCATGATTTTGGGGCAAATTATAGACTTTTCTAGTTTTGGTGGTTTACGAGACCCTTTACGAGTCGTAGAGTGGATTCCGTGAAGATTTCCAGTGAAGTTGGATTTCTGATATTCAGCCATACAAAACCTTTTTGTAAGTCATAGATCACTCTATGAGTGTATAGAGTGGTTTTGTGAAGAACTCCAGTGAGATCCAGTGAAGGTTCAATTGATGCAGATGAAGTCTAGTAGAGCAAAATACGAGTCATGAATAAGTCTACGACTAGTAAAGTGGGTTTGCAGCAGTGAAGTCCAAGATCTTAAAAGCTGAATACAAGACCCCTATTGCAACTAGTAATTCAGTTTACGAGTCATAAATGCCTGTCACAGAAAGTCACCGACCAATTTTTCTATGTTTTTAGGACTTCTTTTTAAACATTATAAATAAGAATTTTTAGGTCATTATTCACGAGAGTACAGTAGAGAACGTGATTAGAAAGTACTTTTAGTGTTTTGTACTTGGAGACTTCAATGTTAGAGGAGAATACACTTGTGCATTCATCGTATCTTCAAATCTTGTGATTCTCTATGTATTTTGGATTTGCTTGTTCTTCAATTTAATTGGGTAAGAGATTAATTATGTTTTCTCAATTCATGATTTCTTCATCTACATATAGCATGAGTAACTAAATCCACAACTTGGGTTTGTGGGAATCATGGAGATCTATCCAAATGAACCCGGATAATTTACAATTCTTGGAATGGGTATTTACATGTATTAATATGTTCTCTTCATTTTTTATATGTTTCAAGTGGTGGCCAACATTAGAACTTGCCTAGTATTACCTTCTTGATCCAGATGATACTGAATAGGAAAAGAGATTTATTAACATGATTCAATGATATATTCTTGTCTAATCAACTGAACTAGACCAAGCTATAGGTAATAATTTGTATTGCACACTATGGAGATGGTCCAAGTCACATAGTGAAGTTCGCCTCTCACCTTTGACCAAAGGGCTTAGTGAACTTAAATTACCGTCCTACATGCTATCTCTAGAAGAGAATTGAATTATCCAGAGATATTGAGTTGGTGAATCATGGGGAACATAATTCCCAAGTTGCTCTCCGTTATTGATTGTCTCTTGATTTAGTTAGTTTAGTTAAATTTCTTGTTGAACATTGCAAACCCCCCTCCCCCTTTTTGGGGAATTAAGTTGTTAATTACTTGAATTGCATATTGTTGAATTCATTGAGAGTCTCCATATTCTCTGTGGGATTCGACCTTAACCTTGGTTAGATTTTATATTTGACAACCACCACTTTATCCTCAAAAAGAGAGGTGTAACTTGGGTGTGATCGAAGATTATGGCGTCGTTGCTGGGGATTGTGGCTAGACTCAATTTAACTCACTAGTAATTGTAATTCAAGTGTTAATCATTGGTTCTTTTGTATTTTACTTTTGTTATTATTTTGTTTCTTTGTAGGGTATTCTAGTAGTGTATGCCCAACACTAGAAGTCAAGGCAATCCTTTAACTCCACTTGATCTAAAGATCCAAAGAATTATAAGAAGAATGACCTAAGAAAATGCTAACATCGCGGGTAATGCAGCCTTGGATCAGAATGTTAATGATGATAATAGAAATGACAACCTACCTCCTTTGGACAATATTTCACAGCCTGGCATTTCAATGAAATGCTTACTGGTGGAATCAATATAGATTGAACCCTATGGCTATGGACGTGACTAGGGCTATTGTGTTACCACCACTACCGGTTGATACAAAGTTCACTATTTCTAGTGGGTTACTTCAAATGTTGCAAAACCATAGGTTATTTGTGGGCCTACCATCAGAGGATCCACATAGCCACTTGAACAATGTGGCATTTGTTTGTAAGAGTGTGATTGGGACACAAAATCTACCTATGCATGCTAGGGGACTTCGTGTTTTCCTATTATCTCTTATGGACAATGTTGCGTTATGGATATCGAAGCTCCCACAGAGTTGAATCACTAGTTGGTCAGATTTGTAGAAGGCCTTTTTGGAGAGGTACTTCCCCATGTTGAAGAAGATCAAGTTAAAGGATTAGATCAATAACTTTGAGCAACTTCTTGGTGATTCAATTAGCACTACATAAGAGCGATGTACTAAGTGTTTTGAGGAGCGTCCCTGATCACAAGATAGTTGATGGTGCCTTGGTGGAGATCTTCTATCATACCCTTGATGAGAATAGTCAAGTCTATCCTGACACCATCATAGGGTGCATATTTTTAGATCAACCATTTGCAAGGATTGCCGAACGTATGGAACAAGTGGTCAAGACAAATCGTACATAGGGATAATGGGATAGAGATTCTATGAGGAGTTTATGTGCTATTAATGTTGGTTCAGAGCAAGCCAAGATCAATGAGGAGATTATGCAACAAATTGCTTAACTTCACATAAACATGGATGTGGTGATCAAGCAGAACCAGGAAAGAGTAAAAGGGGTAGTACACCAACCTCTATGTGCACCACTGTATGAGGAGTAATATTTTGAGGAGGATTCTTACTTTATAAATAATCATATGAGGGGTTTTCGGGCCAATGCCCAAGGATCCAATTAGGACTATTGGCGCGAAGGTTAAGAAAACCAAGGTTGAAACTATGGTAGAGATGGAGCTTATAGAGATAACCGAGGTGGTTATTATGAGAGGAATAGGGGTCGTGAAGCATATTGGGGCAAAAGAGATGGTTTTAGAAATGGTCCATATGTGCCACCACATAATCGAGATGCCGGTACAAGCAATTCTAGAATTGAGGATATGTTTGATCGTTTGTTGAAAAAGGCCGAGACAAAGATGAAACTCTAAGGGGCATGAAATCCTATATTTCAAGCATAAATCAAAAGATAGAGTCTCATTTAGTGGCTATTAAATAGCTAGAGCAACAATTTGTTCAAGTGTCAATTAAGTTGAATCAGCCAAAAGGGTACATTGCCTAGCAGCACAATTCAAAATTCAAAGAATAAAGGGCAATGTATGACAGTTACTACTAGAGGTGGCAAGAGTACCATTGATCTTCTTATGCTAATTGAGGTTTAAGATGTTCGTTAGGAGATAGTTCCAGGTAAGGATGTGTTTGAAGGAGATGATTGTGTCAAAGATTGGGTGACTGAGGTATCTAAAGAGTCATAGAACTATAAGCCCATCCCAAAGCCTCCTCTTCCTTTCCTCAAAGACTCAAAAAGAGGGAGGAGGAAGGCAAGTTCAAACACTTTCTCTCTATGATTAAGTAACTATCCATCAACATCCCTCTTATTGGAGCTTTGGAGAAAATGCCAGGTTATGCAAAATATATGATAAACTTGGTTACTATGACGCGGACTGTGAGTCAAGAGCTTTCTAAAGAGCTTCAACATTATAGTGCTATCACTACTAAGTCATTGGATCAAAAGCGCGAAGACCCAGGTGCTTTAACTATACCTTGCACTATGAGAGATGTGGAGTTCCCAAGAAAACTTTGAGATTTGGGTGCTAGTATCAATTTGATGCCTTTTGTGGTTTTCAAGAAGCTTGGTTTGGGTGCCACTACTCCTAAGATGTGGTTGTTAATGGCAGATAGGATAGTCAAAAAATTAGAGGGGATACTCTATGATATGTTGGGGAGACCATTTATGGACATGGGAGAGGTCTAGTAGATATGGACTCCGGTCAACTCAGATTTAGGGTGAATGATGAAGAATTAGTCTTTGATATCTGCAGTCTATGAAGCATCCGGATAAGCTAAAAAGTGAGGTTTGAGCAATTGGTGAAGTCTAGTAGCCAATTTGTCTAAGTCGTGTCGCGATAATAAATCAGGCGTTGCTTGGGACGTAACTCAAGGATGATGTTTTAGCTTAGTTTTGAGTTTATTTTCAACTTTTAGATTATTAGGTAATTATTTAATTGTGTTTTGATTGCTATTTTTTGCATTGGGTTTATTGCATATAGGGTGCAACTGAATTTTATGAAGAGTATGTAAGTAAAAGACTAAGGAAACAAATTTTGCTGAGGAATGAATCAGGCACAGTTCCTACAAATGGACTTACGAGTCATATTATACTTTATGACTCATAATCCCATCTCGTAGAGATTTTCAGTGACCATGAACAGTGTGCACTCAACCCACAAGCCAACTTTATGACTGGTACATCAAACTATGAGTTGTGAATGGGGTTCATGGAACTCAGGTATGCTTATGAATTTTTCTAAGTGTTGAGAGGTCCACGAGGCCAGGACTTACACATTGTAGACCTATCTATGACTTGCAATTAGGGTTTCGTAGATCCAAGCCTAGTGATTTTTAACCGTTGACCTGATAAGGGTATAAAGGAGGGGTCAAAATATTTTGACCCCACTTTTACCCTAATTGACTGCAATTTTCCCAATTTTTCATTCCCCTCCCTTTTCTGACCAACTTTTAGCTCCCGTGAGCCATTTTTCACGAATTTCCCAACAACTAGGGTTTTGTGGTTATTCATTCTCTCTTATATTCTTCAAATTTATCTTAACTTATGGTAAGTTCTTTAACTTAATTTTGATCATTGATTAGTGTTGTTCCTAATTAGTTGATTTGTCTATCATGATTGGGTTAGGTGGTTTAGTATAAGAATCTTGTTGAAGTCGAAATTGTATATCTAAGGTTGAATTGTCCTTTGTTTAATTGATAAATTAATTCTAGAAATTGGGTATTTTGGCTTTGTTATTGTTAGTGTTTGGTGCCTATCGAATTATCCATCATGTGCACTTGAATGATAGTGCATGATTGTTGCTTGTAGAATTGATGGGTGCTTTAGGTATATAGTAGTTTTGACGAATGTGGGTTAGTTGGAATTGTAGGGTAATTGATGTTAGATTATTTTCGATGGGGTCATTAGTGTGTTAACCATGTTGTGGGTTGGTTGTTTTGTGCTAAACTTGTGAGTGTGCATATGTTTGCTTTGATGCTGGAAGAATTTAGGTTTGAATTTGTTATTGGGGTTCGTGTGATAAACTTAGATAGGTAAGGTACTTGGAATTTCTTGTTCATGAGAGTCTTTTACGACTTATGGATGAATCTACGGGCCGTAATTGTCTCTTATGGGAAATTCCAGACACTTGATAATCTAGGTATTCATTAGACAAGACATTCTACGAGCCGTAGGTCACTTTACGACTTGTCGATAGTTCTCGTGGATCCTTGACTGCTTTTTATTTACTTTCTAGAATTCTATACGGAACTATTTTAGTATAAACACTTTACAAGTTATACTGTCATCTCGTATAAACTTCCAGTGACCATTATTGTTCTGAAGCACTAATCTACGAGAGCACTTTATGACCCGTAGCGCTTACTACGACTCGTAAAGGGCTTCTCATAGATCCCTTATGTAACTAATTCAATGGAGTTTTTGCTTTTTTTTCCTAATTGTTGGGGCTAACGATGGTTTGTTTATGTTTATTTTTTTAGATACGATGGCCTTGAAAGGAAATCGCTTGAAGATTGAGGCCTTTAGGAGGAGGCTCATTGATGAGCCCACAGATGATGAACATTCGAGTCACAAGTAGACCCAGCTAGTGGAAATATACAATGCCTAGCCTGACCGAGAGATATCTCGACCACAGACTAGAGTTATTGCTAGGTCTGGGCAGCCTTAGGTTAAGAGCGATAGTCCTTCCCTGTTTAACAAGGAAGGTGGTGAGGAGATGAGGAGTAGCATGCCCCAGATGACCTCTTCTAGGGAGGAGCAAAGTTTAGCGGGGGCCTTCAAAAGATAGAGGAGATGCCGAGTCCTCTGTTGCACTATCTTTATCATTAACACCTGATGCTACTACTCACCGGTGGTTCATCGAGGGTATGAAGGACCTATATTTGGAGGGAATTCAGCCTAGGACAAGGGTAAACCCACCCATTCAATATATGAGGAGTCCAAGGTCATAGATGATGGACTAAGCCATGTCCAAGGTTTGAAGGACACGATGATATATTATGGGCTGGAGTGGTTGAAAGAGGCATTTGGTAGGTACTCCTCGATTATGGTTTGGGAGATTTGTGCATCTTATGCCGTCATAATTCAGCGTGATCTTCCCAAGGGGAAGAGACCTATCACTCAGCGCTGATTAACAGAGGTATGGCTGAGAGGTAGGTCGACATTTCTGAGAATATGATCCATTGTCTTTTTGATCCAGAGTACCAGTCCTCGAGTTTGACAGCAAGTTTGACTACAAGTTGGGGCAGGCCAAAAATTCACTAATTATGAAGGATCCGATGCATAGGACTGCACAACTGAGATGGCTGGTCAGTCACATTATAAAGCAGGGTCCAAAGCCTACTTGGGTTACCACCCATTCAGAGCCTATTGTCAAGGCTTCTCTCTCTTTTCCAACTGAAATTTTTTTGGGCGGTTGTTAGATCTTGCATCCAGCCTACTCTAGGGGATAATATTTTGACACCAGAGTGGGCAGTTTTATCATGACCCATACTAGGGACTAGATGTGACACGATAAATGGAGAACATGAAGGAACCCCAAAAAAGCCTCTTAGCATATCATACACATATTCTTGGTCACGGAAGCAAGAATAAACAACAAGAGAAAAAACAAACAAGGAGCTAAGCCCGGAAGTCACGGAGCTCTCTTCTCTTTCAATGACAGTAGCTAGTTTAAGTTCAATGTCAGCCGGATTTCAAAGCACTAAAAATTAGGACTATGGGAGAGAGTTTAGTACTTAAATAACATAGATGAGTCAAATCAAGCATAATACATAACTTGTCCAACAATACCTCTAGACATAGAACTTAGGAAGGGCCAAGACAAGCAACTGAGGTCACCTTCATAATCATAAGTTTCAAACATAATAAGAGTCAATACATAGCATAAATCTAGAGAATTATGTCCTCGGAATAGAGGAATCATCAACTTGATTGAACAGATATTACTAGCCAAGCGGAGGAGGATGATGATCAAGTGGAGCTCCGGTTCCTACATGGTAACATCATGTAGGCATAGAGTATGCGTTAGTGTATTTGAATAAACTAACTAAGTAGGATGCGATGCAACAAGAGATAGGCAACATAGTCAAAATGCATAATCATAAGCAATACATAACATAATAGCAATATGACATGTATGACCAATGCTTAAGTAAATCATGCTTTGCAAAATCATTCAATTTGTATAGATCATAATACATAAGTGTGGGAAGAAACCTCAACCGACATAAAATAAGACTAAGTGAGCTACAACTTGAAAACCCTATGACAACGCCTCACCTATAAAGAGGTGGTCTACTACCAAGGTAAACCATGCTTCACCTTATGGGAGTCCGTCCAATTTTGGAGAAGTAACCTTCCTTACAAGAGCCCATCCCATTTTGAAAAGGATTTCGAGAGTAATTTGACCTTATGAGAGCCCATCCAATTTCAGGAAGAACTCAAAGAGAAGTGCACTAAATGGATCTACTAGTATTGCAAGGGTATAACATAGTCCTATTGTGGCACATAGTTCAAGAAAAGAGAGAAAACCCTCTATCCATTGGTTCTAAGACTAATCCCACAGAATAATTGAAATGATAATAACTTTAATAACTTATTAGAAACATAGAATCATGACACAAGTAGCTCTTAAACATCCTTGACCTCTAATAGTGAGCCCAACTTCAAAACATAAGAATAGATCATCATCAAACATAACCCTTGCATTAACATAAAAAGGCTGACAAGAGGTATACTCTTTCAAAAAGGGCTTAGCTTCATACTTGCATAATCATAGATAATTTCATGAATTCATAATATACTTGATAGCCCATATTCATCAGAAGTCGCTTGACCTGTAAAACATATACATATGTTGAGAATTTCTTAACTTGGCATTTCATCAAACACTTGGTGGGCACATATGAGGACATGTTCAAATCATGCAAAATGCAACAATATAGATCATGAAATAGTGAAATCAATGAATCTTAAAATCATGTAAATCAGCCCACTAATCATGGTAAAATCCTTTAATGGGTAACTTGTAAATCATATCAAAACTTCATAATAGTTCATAGATTTCATAGCTTGAATTATGTGTAGTCGCAATAGAAAAAGATCACTTTATAGTATAAGCTTAGTTTCCTTGAATTCTTATTGGGTTTGATAGAGGCTCTTGGGAGAATTTGAGAGTGTATTCCAGTTGGGAGGAGTGAATTTGATCTTTAGGTGTAGGGTTTAGGTCTTTGGAAGTGTTAATCTGCCTAGAAATCCCCAAAAGACCAATAAAAATAACTAAATTTATGAAATGGCATTAAGGAAATGGAATTTGGCAAAAACCCGTATATACCCCTGTACAGATGAGTTCTACGAAAATGGGCATAACATCTTCATCTGAACTCTAAATAAGGTGAAACAAAGTGCATTGGAAAACTAATTCAAAGTACTTTAATTTAGGTCATGGGCCACTCCATTCTTTGTGTACAAAGAGATATACCCCTTTAAAGTTGACCCTCCTATTGGTATTTGTGTAAAACTTAGACAACGGAAATTCCTTTGAACTTGGCTTGATGTAGGGGACCTACGATAGTCTCTAACGATATGAATAAACTTGATTTAGATTTGAATGAGAGCTTGAATATTGAATGAATTTTTTGAGATCCGGAATGAGTTTGGGAAACTTGAATTTGGGTGAAGTATTTGGCTAAGTGTTAGATGGGGATTTGGGGAAAGTCTTAAATGATATGGGATTGAAAATGACTAGGTATAGGTATTTTTACACATGGGGAGACTTAGGCCCAAGACCCAAAGGCCTTGGACCGAAACAAGAAAACTGGCTAAAAATTACATCTCTCCACGACCTTGACGTGCCTGGGGTGCCCTAGGTCACTGGAATTCGCAAACTTTGAAATTTTGAATTTTTCTACGGTTGCTCTAAAATCAGAGTTAGACCCATTTCCCACTCAATTTTCCCTTTGAATGAGAATATAAAGTCAGATTTTTGATATCATGTATGGCATTTGAGATATATGAAAATTACGATTATGGACATTTTCGTGACACATTTTTGGGCACTTTTTAGGGTCGTTTCAATATGTCTCCCTTGGGAGCATTTGTCCCGAAACATCAAAGAAATGTACATAAGAAGAGTAATAATGGAGAAATCAGCCCCAATAAAAATGCAACAATACATTGAAAACACCATTTTCAGAATCTCAACATATGTGTCAAAATTATCATAAACTTGTCAACATAAACATGAATGCATGCAAATGACATAGGACTGAAACATAATTTTTGAGATCATAAAAAGGATTTGATTTGTTATCATAGCTTGAATATAGTTAAAGAGGTATGAATATTGCTTTTCCATGCCCACTTAGGCTCCCCTAGAGACACTTTCAACTTGACGATCCTTCCAAAGGACCTTGACGAACAGTACATCCTTATTAATTAACTCTTCCACCCTTCCATCTAATTCCTCCACCTCACAACCTCAAGGAGTTCTATAGGACTAGAGTCACTAACACATCCCCTCAACCTAGAAGCATGAAGAACCAGACAAACCATATCCACATCCATAGGTAATTCCCATTCGTATGCAACCTCACCAATCGTACTTAATACTCTATAAAGACTCACAACCACAAACGCAAGTCCATTTCCTGCCAAACTGGACTACACCCCTTCATGGATGGGATTTCCAAGTGAACCCAACCATCAACACAAGCACACATGGCCTATCTTAGCATACAATGACACCATATCCCCCTTGGGAGAAAGCCCCCACTTTATCATCTCTCACCAAGGTCTTCAACTTTAACAAGGCGGGTTAAGGTCTTTCTTTGCTTTCACCACATCAACCAACAAAGATCTAGAACCATTAACCCTTACTAAACCACCATAGCCAATCTCTTCCAATCTAACTCCCAATCTAGTCAACCGATGGACCTCTCTAGTTACCTCTTTGCCACCATCAACATATGCTAGGCTACCCATAGATACCCTACTCAAAGCATCCGCCACAATATTAGCATTACTGGGATGATAGTGTACACTCACATCATAATCCTTAAGGAGCTTTAACCACCTTCTTGTTACCCACGATTTACACTTGTCATAATTAGTAAACAACTTCTCATTCCCTAAGACTGACAACACTATCCCAAATGATTCACAAGTTATAAATAAGTTAATGGTCCATCACTAGAGACTTCCACAATCATGTCGAGGTAGGGTTTTAAGACCCTATTCGGTAAACCCATAAACATAGTCGGTGTATTAGTCAACCAACCAACCCCACCATGACTCAAAATGCTCACTCCTAGTCCAAAAAGACACTTGGAGTATCACCTACCCTCTTCCTCACTTGCGGACAAAATTCGAACTGAAGATTAATCTTAGAAAAGTGACTAGCCCATTGTAGTTGACCAAATAGATCGTCTATCCTTAACTATCATATTATAACCTTATGGGTTCTACACTCATCGGAAGCATGATATGTATGTAGCCAAACCACCCCAAGATCTCCAACCCATCAATCCAAGTTCAACCAAGATCACAAAATAAGACTCTATACAATAAGAACATGGGGAAACCCTTATAGACCTTCTGCCAAAAATAAACTCACATGACTATTCGAGACACTCATTAATCTTACTAGCAACATAGAAGTAACGAAAGAAATAGTGACCCTCAAAACTATCAAAGCACGCATATCAAATAAAACCTTTAACATACTGGTAACAACATCGGGTACCTCTTCCCCTCCTTGCCTCCCTTGCAGGGCATATAACCTAATTTGCCTTAGAGCACTCCCTTAGCCTTGAGGGAGACCATATCTACCTTCGGTTTGAGCATAAGGATGTTCAACAACACTGCGACCCATTTCCACACATCCAAAACAAGCACTAGAGGTCCTCTAACACCAGCCACCATGGTTGTTCCTACACGTAGGCACTTGGCTTGGGCCCTCTACTATTACCACCTTGGTGTCTTGGATTATCATTAGCAAACCTTCCATTAAGAGCATTGGAAGACCCTCTACCTTGATAAAACCAGCCACCAATAGGAGTTTGGAACTTACCATCAAAACGGGCCCTCTTGGCCTCACTCCTCCTCCTCTTCCTCAACTTTTCTCCTTCCAATAGCTTGGCATAAGTCATTAAGCCAGATAAATCCATGTCTTTAATCAACATAGCAGCTCAACACTCCTCATTCACCAAATCGGATACGCCTATAATGAACTTGTTCATTCTAGACCTTGGGTCGATAACCTATTATGGATCATAGAACCTTGTTTCAAATTCAAGAATTACATCATTTTGGCTTCTCTAAGCTCAAGAGGAAAGAACCAGTTGAGAAATGCCCCCTTAAACTCTTCCCATAGAATCACATTGTTGTTCCCCTTCTCCTCCTCTATTGAGTATATCATATTTGAGCCACCCCTTGAGTTGGTAAGCCGCCAACTCTGCCTTCTCCTTCGACCTCACACCCATGATAGCTAACACTTTGTATACCTCATCAATAAATTCTTGAGGTTCCTCATCCACTTTAGACCCATAGAACTCTGGTAGGCTTATCCGCATAAAGTCCCTCACCCAAGATGCTAGAGTAGGAGCATAAGGGGCTTGGGCCCCTTGGTTGGCTTGATTAGTCACAACTTGAGCTAGCAAGTTGAGAGCATCCCAAAGCTTTCCATAAGCCGGTTGTTCCTAAGGTATGTAGGCTCTCCTCTCTCTTATGTTAGGCATGATCTAGCATACCAAGAATAATCGCTAGGGGAAGACCTTACCTTAACTCTTATAGCACGACATAGGGTAAGAAGAAGGGAAATATTTCCTAAAATACCTCATAGCCTCTTATTCATAGTCATGGCGCATTTTAGAACCATGAATAAGGCTCTAATCGCTGCAGTGTGTTGGACTCCGAGGTCCATTAACAACCTAGTGCTCTGATACCAAGATTATCATGACCTAGACTAGTTCCTAGACGTGTCACGAAGAATGGGGAACCTGAAGGAACTCAAAACAAGCCTCTTAGCATATCATACACACATCTTTGGTCGCAGAAGTAAGCATAAACAACAAGAGAAAACACAAACAAGGGAAATTAGGACTAAGAGAGAGAGTTTAGCACTTAAATAACATAGATGATCCAAACTCAAGCAAAACACATAACTTGTCCAACAACACCTCTAAACATAGAACTTAGCGAGGGCCAAGACAAGCAACTGGGCTCACCCTCATAATCATAAGTTTAGAAAATAAGAATTGTCAATACATATCATAAATCTAGAGAATTATGTCCTCAGAATTGAGGACTGACCAACTTGCTTGAATAGATATTACTAGCCACGCAGAGGATGATGATGATCAAGTGGAGCTCTGGTTCCTACATGGTAACATCATGTAGGCATAGAGTATGTATTAGTACTTTTGAATGTACTATATATGTAGGATACAATGCAACAAGAGATAGGCAACATAGTCAAAATGC
>JAOTQJ010041420.1:0-15155 GCA_025642045.1 Solanum sejunctum
AGTTGGCGGCGGACCAACTCAAAGGGGTAGCCTAAATATGGTATGATTAATGGAAGGGGGAGAGAGGAAATTATGATGTAGTTCTATGGGAGGAGTTCAAAGTGGCCATTCTTAACAGGTTCTTCCCACTTGAGCTTAGGGAAGCTAAATTGGTGGAGTTTATAAACTTGAAACAAGGTGCTATGAGTGTAAGGGAATATACCCTCAAGTTTACCCAACTTTCAAAATATGCTCCTCACTTAGTGGCTGACCCTAGATCGAGGATGAATAAGTTTTTTATGGGATTCTCCGACTTGGTGAGTGAAGAATGTTGGTCCGTCTTGCTAATTAATGGCATGGACTTGTCTCGGTTGATGACTTATACTGAGAAATTAGAGGAAGAAAAGATGAGGGGTAAAGAGGCCAAAAGAGCCCATTTTGAAGGGAAGTTCTAAATTACCCAAGGATATTGATGATGTTATATGTCCAACATATGGTAAGGTTTATAGAGGCCCATGATTGAAAGGCACCAATGCTTGTTCCATTGTCGTGAAGAGGGGTATAAGAGGAAGAATTGTCCTTGTAATCAAGGTAAGGGTGAAAATGTTCATCCTCAAGATGGTGCCCCAAGGCACAATCAGTTCTGTGCTCTCCAAGAAAGGCGAAGGGAACATGAGACATCCAGTGTTGCCATCGGTAAGTTGAAGTTTCCCTTTAATTTGGATGTGTATGCATTGGTAGGTCTGATATGTCACTATTAATTCCATTGCTCTTATAGTTGCCACTGGGTTCCTTGTGTGTCCCGAGTTGTTATATGGAATTGTTGGTGTTTATTCCGTTGGTGGTTCTATAGTTGATGGGTAAGGCTTTTGGGGCTTGTTTCGTGATCTTATTGCTTTAAGTCTTGTCTTGTGCTTTGGTTAAATTGGGTGTGGTGTTTTTGATGTTATACTTGAGGTGGATTAGTGGCATGTATTGTATGCCTTCACTACTTGTAGGGCCCGTAGAGTTAGATTTTGACTCTATAATGAACCTGTCTTTGAGTTGGGGGGAGGGGGTTGACAAGTGGTAGCAAAAGATATAGGTCCATTCTTGTCTTAAAGTTCAATTGATCTCTAAGGGTTGCCCTATGTTCTTATTGCATAGAAGTCTTGTCGTATGATATTGAATGAACTTATCTTGATTGTTGGAGGTCTTGGTTTGGTTTGGGCTACTTGCATAGCATGTTTCAAATGAGTGTAGAACCCGTAAGGTTGTTATATGATGGTTGATGATGGTCAATCTAATTGGTCAACTATAATGGGATATTCATTTCTCTAAGATTGATCTTTTGTTTGAGCTTTGTCCCCTAGTGAGCATTATTAGTATAGGTAGAGTTGTTTGGTTGATTCATGCATTGGCTATTTTATGGGTCTCTAGAATAGGGTCTTAAAATTCTACCTTGGTATTTTTATGGTGGTCCCTAGTAATAAAGTATTGATTTATATAGAGCTTGTGAATTATTTGGGGGTAGTATTGCAAGTCTTGGAGGATGAAAGGTTGTTTTCTAGATATTATAGGTGTGCATTGTGGATAGCAAGAAGGTGGTTAGAATTCTTTAAGGATTATAATATGAGTGTGCATTAGTTTCTCTGGTAGGGCTAGTATTGTAGTTGATGCTCTAAGTAGTCTAGTGTGTGTGTATAATTGTGGCAAGGAGGAGACCAGTGAGGTCCATCGGTTGGTTAGATTGGAAGTTAGGTTAAGGGAAGTGGAGAATAGTAGTATAGTGTTCTTGGTGGTTCCAATCTTCTTTGCTTGAAGAGGTCTAGATTAAGCAAGGCCTTGATTCTGTCTTATTAGTGTTGGAAGTTTTGGGTGGAAAGATAGTAGAGTGGAGGTTATCTCCCAAGGAGGAGATGGTGGTTCGTGGCAACAAGTGGAATAGATGTGGTTAAGGTTGACAAATGAGTTATAGTTGTGATATCCTTTTAGAGTGTAGAAAAAGTTTGTACAGTTGCATATGGATGGGATTTGCCTAGGGATATGATTATGGTTTGTTCGGTTCTCCATGTTTCTAGGTTGAGGAGATGTATTGGTGACTCTAGTGCTATAGAACTCTTTGAAGTTGTGCGTGAGGTGGAGGATAAGTTGACTTAGAAAGAGGTCCCGGTGGAGGTGTTGGATGGATGAGTGGAGAAGTTGATTGATGAGGATGTAGAGTTCGTCAAGGCCCTTTGGAAGAGTCTTCTATTCATATATGTTTCAAGGGAGTCGGTGCGGGCATGGAGAAACAATATTTGTATTTATTTCATTCTATTCAAGCTTATGATGATATGTAAAGTCCCTTTTCTATGATTCCAATTCTTGTATTTCATCCCTTATGTCATTGCATGCACTCATATTTATGTTGACAAGTTCATAAAAATTTTGACCCTAAAGTTGAGGTTTTGAAAATGGTATTTTAAAAGTGTATTGTTGCATTCTTGTTGGGGTTGATCTCTTTATGATTACTCTTCTCCTGTACATTTCTTTTACATTCAGGGATGAATGTTCCCAAGGGGGAGATATTGAAACGACCCCAAAAAGTGCCCGAAAATGTGCCTCAGAAATGCATGGAGTATTAAATTCCATATATCTCAAAATCCGTTCACTATTTTGAAATCCAGCATCATATTCATGTTCAGGGCATAAAATTTAGGGGCAAAGGTGTCTAATCCCAATTTTAGAGCAACCGCAGGGAATTTCAAAATTTCAAAGTTTGACAAAAACAGTGTTGATCCGCATTTGGGTCCCGATGCACCCCAGTGTATTTTTTGTCCAGTTTTTAATTTTTGGTCCAAAACCTTTAAGTCTTAGGCCTAAGCCTTCTCAAATAAGAAAATACCTATACTTAGCATTATTTTACCCTCATATCACTCAAAACATTTCCCAATACTCACTCAAACCCTTAGTACTATATTTCTCTCAAGATTCAAGACTCAAACCCTTATTCGGATTACAAGGTTCTCATTCAAGATTCAAATCTCCATCTCCAATCTTCACCAAGAGTTTCCTCAAAGCTAAGGTATGTAGGTTTTAGCCATTGGGTCCTTCCATCCGTGGCCCTCTAATCTCATTTTAACTCAATTTGAATGATTTAAAGTTGATTTTACTAATGGATTTACTAGTATGAACATGACTATGAGCTATGTTAAGGCTATGTAAAGTTGTGACAGTTTTGCTATGTTTTGAGCTATAAATCTTGGATCTACTATAAAATTGATGAGGGATTTTGATGTATATAGCTTGAGGGTATTGCAAGGTGTTGATTGATATTTTTATAATGGATTTTATTAAATGATTTCACCTATAAATTACATAGTCTTGTACCCCCATTACATACCCACCAAGTATTTGATAAAATGTCCAGATATGATTTCTTGAAGAATTGAAGGTCCAATGCATGTCCTATGAGTTGAATGACTTTATGATGATGAAATAAATGTTAAGATGAGCTATATTTATGAGAATTATATACATTATTCTAAGATGACCATGCCTTGATGAGGAGGCACCACGCCTTGACCACTATGATAAAAGGGATGATGTTCATTAACCAAATTGAGGGGTTGATACCTCATTAACCAAATTGAGGGGTTGATACCTCACTAAACAAATTGATGAGTTGATACTGTATTAACAAAATTGTGGGGTTGATACCTCAATCGCCTTAGAGGTAGGTAGTGTATGTTAATAACCAATTAGCCAAAGGATGGTCTCTTTCTGCTTATATATTATGATTTATATAAGTATGATTTTACTCTAGGAATTATTCATATATGTCATATCATTACTATGCTATCTATTATCTATGTTTATCCATTTTAATTATGTTACCTATCTATTGTTGCATTGCATCCTACATGCTTAGTACATTCAAACGTACTAACACATAATCTATGCCTAATGATGTTATCATGTAAGAACTGGTGCTCCATTTGGTCATCAGCATCCTCCACGTGGCTAGTGGTATCCATTCAAGCTAGTTGGTGAGTTTTTCATATCCGAGGGCAATATCTATGTTCTTATACTATGTAATAAACACTATCTTTCCTTTTTAGTATACTTTAACTATGAGGGTGTTCCCGGTTGCTTGTCTTGGCCCTCGCTAAGTTCTATGTTAGAGGTGTTGTTGGACAAAGTATGTATTATGCTTGAGCTTTGACTCACTTATATTATTCAAGCTATTTAAATATGAGTCTCTCTCCTATAGTCCCAATTTTCCTTTGTTTATGTTTCTTATGATGAACTATCTAGCTTCCGCGACCAAGGATGTGTGATGATATGTTATGAGGCTTATTTGTTATTCCTTCGAGTTCTCTATTCGCTGGTCACATCTAGGTCCTAGGCTTAGATCTTGACAAGAAGGCAGAGTTGGCGGCTTACGAACTCAAGGGGGTGGCCCAAATATGGTATACTTAATAGAAGAAGGAAAAGGGGAACAACAATGTCATTTTATAGGAGAAGTTTAAGCTGTCTTTCCTCAATCAGTTCTTTCCTATCGAGCTTAGGGAAGCTAAATTGGTGAATTTCGTGAACTTGAAGCAAGGATCTATGAGTGTAAGAGAGTATTCCCTCAAGTTCAACTAACTCTCATAATATGCTCAACACTAGGTTTGCCGACTCGAGGTCTAAAATGAATAAGTTTGTGATGGGTGTATCTAATTTAGTGAGTGAAGAATGTCATACAACTATGTTGATTATTGACATGGATTTGTCCCACTTTATGACTTATGCCGAACAATTAGATGGGGAGAAATTGAGGAAGAGAAGGGTTCATGAGGCCAAGAGGGCCGTTTTGATGGCCAGTTCCAAAATCACAAAGGTGGTTGGTTTCACCAAGGTGAAGGATCTTCTCATGCTCCTAGTGGGAGATTTTCCAATGACTACCCAAGGCCTCAAGAGGGTGGTGGTGTGATGCCTAGACTCATGTGTCCAAAGTATGGTAGGGGTCATGGTGGCCTATGCTTGAGGGATACCAATACTTCTTTTTGTTGTGGGGAAGTAGGCCACAAGATGATTGATTGTCCATGAAACCAACACAAGGGTAAGGATGTTCATCCTCAAGGCCAGGCTACTAAATCGGTTCCTTTGGATAGAGGAGGCCAACAAGGTGGTACCCTAAGGCACAATCGCTTTTATGCCTTACATGGGAGGCAAGGGGTTGATGAGATACCCGATGTCATCACCAGTATGTTAAAAGCCTTTGATTTTGATATGTATGCATTTAGAGACCCGGGTGACACTCTTTTTTTTGTTACTCCTCTTATTGCCAAAAAGTTTTATGTTGAGACCGAATTGTTTTGTAAGTCTTATAAGGTGTCCACTCCCATTGGTGTATCTATTATTGCCAGAAAGGTCTATAGAAATTGTCTCGTTTGCAGCTTGAATAAAATGTTGCCTTGTGATCTTGTTGAGTTAGATATGGTTGATTTTTATATCATTCTTGGGATGGATTGGTTGTATGTATATTATGCCTTTATTGATTGTTGAACCTATAGGGTCAAATTCCAATTTCTAAATGAACCGTCCTTGAGTGGGAGAGTCATGATGTGGTGGTAAAAGGTAGGCTTATTTCTTGCATTAAGGCCCTAAAGTTGTAAGGGTAAGGGATGTTGAGTGCAAAGTCTTTCCCATAGAGTCAATTCTAGTGGTTGACGAGTTCCTTAATGTCTTTCCAAATGACCCTTTTGATGTTCCTCTGGAAAGGAAAATAGATTTTGGTATAGACCTCCTTCCCGATACTCAATCCATTTCTATTCCCCCTAACCAAGTGGCCCCGTAGAGTTAGAGGAGTTAAAGGAGCAATTAAGGGACTTGTTGGAGAAGGCTTTTATTAGACCTAGACAATCACCTTTGGGTGCACCAGTGTTGGTTGTGAAGAAGAAGGATGGGTCTCTTAGAATGTGTATTGACTACCGATAACTTAATAGGGTCACCATAAAGAATAAGTATCCTCTACCAAGGATTGATGATTTGCTTAACTAATTTCAAGGGGCTAGCCACTTCTCTAAGATTGATCTTCGGTCCAAGCATCATCAAGTAAAGGTGAGGGAGTGTGACATTCCCAAGACAACTTTCTGGACTAGGTATGGGCATTATGAGTTTGTTGTTATGCCTTTTGGGTTGAACAATTCACTGGCTATCTTCATGGATCTTATGAGTAGAGTCTTTAAACCCTACCTTGATTTGTTTGTTGTGGTTTTCATTGATGATATCTTGATCTACTCTTATAGTAAAGAGGAGCATGTGGGTCATTTGAAAATAGTATTGCAAAGATTGAGGGAAGATAAGTTGTATGCTAAATATTAGAAGTGTGAATTTTGGTTGAAAGAGGTTGCGTTTCTAGGTCATGTGGTGTCGTGGGATGGTATTAAGGCGGATCCTAAAAAGATAGATGTGATTAGAAATTGTCCTAGACCATTGACTCTATCGAACATTTTAAGCTTCTTAGGCTTAGCAGGTTACTATGGAAGTTTGTGAATAGGTTCTCTTCTATTGCTTCTCCCATGACTAAGTTGACCTAAAAGAAAGCTAAGTTTGTGTGGACCGAAGAGTGTGAAAAGAGTTTCCAAACCTTGAAGGATAGCTTGTCTCCTCTCCTATCTTGTCTCCACCAGAAGGGTTGGAAGGGTTTATTGTGTATTTGATGCTTACTAGATTGGTTTGGATTGTGTTTTGATGCACAATGGTAAGATAATAGCCTATGATTTTAGGAAACTCAAAGTGAATAAAAAGAATTATCTTACTCATGATATTAAGTTGTCCACCATGATTTTTGGCTTGAAAATTTGCATCATTATTTGTATTGGGTGCATATTGATGTGCTCACTGATCATAAGAGTGTCCAATATGTGTTCCCTCAAAATTATCTCAACTTGAGGCAACAAAGGTGGTTAGAGCTTCTTAAGGATTATGATATAAGTGTGCATTATCATCTTGGTAAGGCTAATGTTATGGCAGATGCTTTGATTAGGGTGCCTATGGGTAATATAACTCATATTGGTTGTAGGGGCAAAGACGTGGCTAGGGAGGTCTACAGGTTGGCTAGATTGGGGATTAGGTTGGAAGAGGTTGATAATGGTGGTATTATGGTTGTTGATCATTCAAAATCTTCCTTGGTTGATGTGGTAAAATCAAAGCAAGATCTTGATCCCTCCTTGTTAGAATTGAAGGCCTTGGTGAGAGAGGGCAAGGTTGAGGTTTTCTCCCAAAGGGGAGATGGTTCCCTTAGGTACCAAGGTAGGTTGTGTATGCCTTGTGTTAATGATTTAAGAAATAAGATTCTTGATGAGGCTCATAATTCTTTTAATTCTATCCACCACAGTTCTACCAAGATGTGTAGAGATTTGAGGGATGTGTTTTGGTGGGGTGATATGAAGAAATACATTTCAAAATTTGTATTTGGTTGTCATAGTTGCCAACAAGTCAAACCGAACACCATAGGTCAAGTGGCCTAACCTAAGACATAGAGATTCCTACTTGGTAGTGGGATGAAATTAACATGGATTTTGTGGTTGGGTTGCCTAAGACTAGAAAGGGTTTTGATTCTATTTGGGTTGTGTTTGATAGAATTATAAGGTTGGCTTATTTCCTACCAGTTAAGACTACTTATAAGGACGAAGACTATGCTAAATTATACATTCATGAGTTGGTGAGATTGCATGTGCCTTTGTCCATCATATCAAATCATGATGTTTAATTCACTTCATATTTTTGGGGGTCCTTCCAAAGAGGTCTTGGAACCAAGGTAAAGCTTAGTACGACCTTTCACCCTCAAACGAATGTCCAAGTCGAAAGAACTATCCAAACTCATGAGGATATGCTTAGGGCTAATATTTTGGAGTTTAAGGGTAGTTGGGATGATCATCTTCCATTGATTGAATTTGCTTATAACAATAGTTATCATTCTAGCATTGGTATGGCTTCTTTTGAGGCCCTCTACGGTAGATGTTATAGATCACTGGTTGGGTGGTTTGAAGTAGAAGAAATAGATTTGTTGGGTCCAGATATGGTTATGGAGGCTATGGAGAAGGGCAGGTTGATTAGAGAAAGTTTGAAAACATCCCAAAGTCGTCAAAAGTCCTATACCGATGTAAGGGGAAAAAATCTTGAATTTAAAGTCTGTGATTGGGTCTACTTGAATGTGTCACAAATGAAGGGTGTGATTTGATTTGGTAATAAAGGTAAACTAAGTCCAAGATTTTTGCATCCTTACAAGGTGTTTGGGAGGATTGCTAAGGTGGCCTATGAGTTGAAATTTCCTACTGAAATGGATTTGGTTCATCCGGTGTTTCATGTATCCATGTTGAGGAAATGTGTGGGTGATCCAAATGCTATTGTCCCATTAGATGTTGTGGGTATTGTTGAATACAACTTGACTTGTGAAAAAGTTCTAGTAGAGATCTTGGATAGACAAGTGAAGAGGTTGAGGAACAATGATGTTGCTTCCGTTGTCCTTTTGAGGAATTAACAAGTCAAAAGTGCTACATGGGAGGCTGAAGTAGACATGCAAAAGCGATACACCTATCTTTTCCATTCTATGCAAGCCTAAGGTACTAAGTATAAGTATTCTTTGTGATTTCATGTCTCATGTTTCAGCCCCTATGTCATTTGCATGCATTCATATTTATATTGACAAAGTTCATGGTGATTTTAACACTTATGTTAAGATTTTTGAAAATGATGTTTAAGTGTATTGTTGCATTCTTCTTGGGGATGATTTCTTTATGACTACTCTTCTTATATATGCTTCTTTGACATTCAGGGATGAATGTTCCCAATGAGGAGATATTGAAATGGCCCTAAAAAGTGCCCGAAAATGTGCCTTGGAAGTGCCTGAAATCGTAATTTCCAGATATCTCTAAATGCATGCATGATATCGAAAATCTGGCTTCATATTCTTGATCAGGAGGAAAAATTAAATGGAAAATGGGTCTAATGCCAATTTTAGAGCAATCAAATCATAATTTTAATTTTCCAAAAATCGAATTCAAGTGAGGTTTTCGTTCCCCTAGCGCGACGCACCTTTGGTGCGCCTCAGTTTATTTTTGTGCCAGTTATTTTATTTTAGTCCAAGAATTTTAGTTATTATACATAAGTCTTTCCATGCATGAAAATACCTATACTTATCCATATTTTACTTTCATATCACACAAGACATACCCAAATACTAAGACAAATATTTCATCCAAATTTCAAGTCCGAAAACTCATCCAGATATTAAGAATTTTACTCAAGCTTCAAGTCTCCATTTTTAATCTTCATCAAGTAATTATCTAAAGCTAAGGTATGTGGGTTTCAACCATTGGGTCCTTTTACCCATGGTGCCCAAGCTTTCTTTTTAATTAAATTACATGTTTCTAAGTTGATTTTACTTATCGATCTTCTCTTATGAACTTGACCATGAACTATACTGGGGTTTTGTAAAAGTGGGACTGTTTATGCATATTTTGATCTATGAATCTTAGATCTATCTTGAGATTTGATGAAGGGTTTTATTTTTATGTATATTGCATGAAGGTATTAGCAAGTGTTGGTGGGTAGTCTTACATTGAATTTACTTGCATGATTTCACTCTTGAGTTGCATGGTGTTACACTAGCATTACACACCTGCCAAGTGTTTGATGAAATATCTAGTGACTGTATCATGAGTTGTTGAAGGCCTAATGTTTGGCATTTGAGTTATTTGACTTTACGATGATGAAACGGTGATATGAATATGTTGATTTCATGAGAAGTATCTATTGTGTTATGAGTTAATCATAGCCAGTTAAGAGATGATGCCTCAGTTACCTAGGATAGGGGTGGTAAGCCATCAACCAATTGAGGGGTTGGTACCTCAATCACCTAGATGGGGGTGGTAAGACATCAACCAATTGAGGGGTTGGTACCTTAATCTCCTAGGATTGGGGTGGTAATCCATCAACCAATTAAGGGGTTGGTACCTCAATCGCCTTGGATGGGGGTTGTAATCCATCAACCAATTGTGGGGTTGGTACCTCAATGACTTCTAAGGGGTGGTTTATCTTCGATTCCAAGTACTAAGTTTCTTGCTCTATGATGATGGTCTATTCTTACGCATGTAATAAGTTCTATATATAAGCATGATTACATCAAGTATCATTCCTGCATGTCATATTCTTATATGTTTATCTATTTCCTAAGTATGCATTTTGACTATGTTGCCTAGCTATTGTTGCATTGCATCCTACGTACTTAGTATATTCAAATGTACTAACTAATACTCTACACCTACATGATGTTACCATGTAGGAACCGGAGCCCCACTTAATTATCCTCCTCTTCCACGTGGCTAGTGTGATATCTCTCCAAGCAAGTTGGTGAGTCCTCAACTTTGAGGACATACTTCTCTTGAATTATACTATGTATAAACTCTCGTTTTTTATGGTATGCTTGACTATGAGAGTGAGCCCTGTTGCTTGTCTTAGCCTATGCTAAGTTCTATATTTAGAGGTGTTGTTGGACAAGTTGTGTAATGATGCTATGAGCCTTGACTCTCTTTGAACCTATGATGTTTTATGATATGAAAAATGTCCCTTAGCCTCGTGTTCCCTTATTTCTACTCTTTATTTGTTATTTAATTGCTTTCGCGACCAAGGATGTGTGATGATATATTAATAGACTTGCTTGGGGTCCATTCGGATTCCCCATGTGCGCTGTCACGTCTAGGCCCTAGGTTTAAGTCATGATAGGAAACCCATCGATGAACATGTGATACTAGCCTGCCAACTCCAAGAACCCCCGTATGTCAGTTGGATAGGTCGGTATGGGTCAGTTCTTAACCATTTCAATCTTTTGGGAATCCACTCGAATACCATCCCCTAAGACAGCATGACCTAAAAAGGCTACTGACATGAGACAGAACCCACATTTCAAAAACTTTACATATAATTCATGGTCTTTGAGAGTTTGTAAAATCACTTTAATATGATTGGCATACTCTTCTTTATCCTTAGAATATACTACAATTTCATCAATAAATACAATTATGAATATGCCAAGATATGGTTTGAATACTTTGTTCATTAAGTCTATGAAGGTTGCAGGTGCATTAGTCAACTCAAAGGACATGACCAACTAACTTAAAATGGCTATACCATGTAATAAAGGCTATCTTTGGGATATCACATTCCCTCACTTTTAGCTGATTGTAACTAGATCTGAGGTCTATTTTGGAGAAGCAAGTGGCACCTTGAAGTTGGTCAAACAGATCATCTATCCTGGGGAGAGGATACTTATTCTTTATTGTTACCTTCTTCAGTTGTCGATAGTCTAAACACATTCTGTGAGACCCATCTTTCTTATGCACAAATAGGATAGGAGCACCCCAAGGAGAAACACTAAGCCTTATGTGTCACAACTCAAGCCTAGGGCCTAGACGTGACCGACGAATGGGGAACTCGAAGGAATCCTAAAAAAGCCTTATAGCATATCATTACACATCCTTAGTCGAGGAAGCAATTAAAATGATAATGAGAGATAAATGTAAAAAAGGATAAATTGGGACTAAGGATAAACTTTCATATCATAAACATCAAGAGTCAACGGAGTTAAGCTCATAGCATTGATAAATAACATGTCCAACAACACTTTACTACATAAATAAGAGCTGGGGCTAAGACAAAGTAATCGGGATCACCCTTATAATCAATACATAAGTCAAACAGAAAGAGAGTCTTAATACATAGCAATAGTCCATTAGTAACATCCCCGGATGGAGAACTCACTAATAAGCTTGATAGAAGTCATACTGGCCACGTGGATGAGGATGATCAAGTGGCATACCGGTTCCTACATGGTGACATCATGTAGGCATAGAGTATGTGTTAGTACATTTAAATGGACTAACTAAGTAGGATGCACTACAACAAAAGGTAGGTATCAAGGCAAAATGCATAATCATAAGCAATGCATAGCATACTAACAATATGGCATGTATGAATGATGCTTGAAGTAAAACCATGCTTATATAGATTATAATACGACTGTAAGGAGTGACCATTATAGTGCAAGCCAAGGCCTATCGCCCCTGGGATAGGCATATGAGGTACAAACCCCTTCATGAGGTTGATGAAGTACAAACCCCCCACCAAGGTTGACAGAAAACAACCCCCCCCTCCCATCAAAGTTGATGGGTAAAACCCCCCAACAAGGTTACCTGGGCCTACCATCCCCCGATCTAGGAGACCAAGGTATCAACCCCTAGATAGGTTACCCAAGCCTATAACCCCCGAGCTAGGCTTGGTCATCACAACACTATGTAGAGATAATATCATATATATATATATATATATATACACGCGCTTCTTTCATCATCATACACATTTATTCCTTTTCCATCATCATACCATCATCTTTTCATCATTATATAGTCATTTATCTCATAAGAGATACATTGGACCTTCAATTCCTCAAGAATCCATAATTGAACATTTTATCAAACACTTAGAGAGCGTGCAATGCTAGTGTAAAATTATGCAATACAAGAGTGAACAATACATATCAATACCCTTCATCAATACTCACCATAGACCTTATATTCATGGCCCCAAACATAGTAAAACAGTCACAATTTCACAAATCCTAACATAGTGTGCAGTGATTTTAATAATAAATAAGATCTATGAGTAAATCAACTTTAAATCATTCAATTTTCAAGAAAAGAAAGCTTGGGCATCATAGGTGAATGGAACCTATGAAAAAAAAATCCATACACCTTAGTTTTTGAGATGAACTTGATGAAGATTGGAGATGGAGACTTGAATCTTGAGAGGAAATATTTAGATTCGGAGAGGGTTTTGAGACTTGAGTTTAGGAGTAACATATTTGGCTAAGTGTTTGAATGAGTATTGGGGAATGTTTAGAATAATATAAGGATGAAAAATGGTTAAGTGGAGGCATTTTCACATTTGGCAACACTTAGGCCCAAGATTTAAAAGTCCTGGACCGAAGTCAACACTAGGCAAAATTTAACACTAGTGCGCATCCTTGGCACGTCATGCTAGGGGCGTGGAAAGCTCCCTGGAAATTGCATTTTTCGAATTTCAAATTTTGATACAGTTTCTCTAAAATCATTCGGGCACTTTCGAGGCACATTTTTTAGCACATTCTTTTGGGTCATTTCATTATGAAACCCTTTTCTAACAAGTCTTTAAATTGCTCTTTCAACTCGTTCAGTTTAGCATGGGCCATCTTATAAGGTGGAATTGAGATAGGTTGGGTATCTAGGAGAACATGAATCCCAATATCAATTTCCCTATCAGGAGGGACTCTAGGCAGATACTCAGGAAACTCATTCACAATTTGTACTAACTCTAGAGTAGGGGACTCAGCAACATCAGACTTATCTTGCATGAGATGGTAGACACAATCTTTAGAGATTAGCTTTCTGGCTCTAAGATAGGAAATAAACTTGAGCCTCGGTGCAACTGAACTCCCCTTCCACTCTATGACTGGTTTATTTGGAAACTTGAACTTAAATATTTGAGTCCTACAATTAATGGAGGCATAATAAGCATTTAGTCAATCCATACTAAGGATCACATCAAAGTCATGCATCTCTAACTCTACCAAGTCAGCCAAGGTATCCCTATGATGGACAGATACTGTACAATCCCCGTAAACCCTCTTAGCTAGGATAGACTCACTAGTAGGAGTGGAAACAGAAAAGGGTTCAAACAAATACTCTAGAAGGATCCTAAATCTACCAGTCATATAAGGAGTCACAATAGATAAAGTGGAATCCGGGTCAAGCAATGAATAATAATCAAAAGTAAAGACTCAAGGCATACCCGTAAAAATATCTGGGGCCACCTCTTTATCATGATGATTACCCATCACATAAAGATGTTTTGTACCACCTTTTGTACCCATAGTAGTACCCCTCTGATTACTACCAGCTAGGGATATTGCAGAGGACTGTGCTTTACTATTTCCCTCACCCCATTTTCTCCTCAAACACTTATTCTGGAAGTGACTAGTCTATCCACATATGGAACAAGCATTTGTGCCCACATAGAACTCACCCAGATAAGCTTTCCCATACTTGTGATAGAGTGCCTTTCCTTTCGAACCATGGGTCACACTAGCCTGAGATTGAGAACCCTGAGCCTTGAAATTCTGGTGACCATAAGACTTTTGATCATACCCATTTTATTGGACCAGCGTACTCTCTGTAGATTGTGCATAATTAGAAGACCTTTTTTGAAAGTAGGATTTATCACCCTTATTTTGTTTCTGCTGGCTAGGCTCAGGCCCTGCTGACTTAAGCTGTCTTTCTTGGATGCTCTTCTCTATCTCTCTTTTATCTTCCTCGATTTGCTGGGAATATACCATGGTCTTGGAGATATCCATACCGGGAATCAGCAATGCTGCCTTGCACTCCTTCTTTTCATGCCTGCCCAAGCTAGACACGAACTTTCTCATCCTTGCCCTTATATCTTGAACCATCTTAGGATCATATCTGGATAACTTAATAAACTAGAGACTGTAATTGTTAACGGTCATCCCCTCTTACTTTTAAGTTCACGAACTCATCAACCTTCTCCTCCCTCAACTCTTAGGGAAAGAAGTAGTCAAGGAATGTAGTCTCAAACTCATCCCACTCAATAGTCTTAGCATTTTTACCTCGGCTATCCTCCCACTGGTTGTACCAAATATTTGCAACATCTTTCAGCTGATAGGAGGCAATCTTAACTCCTTCAACCTCATTAGCATGCATGGCCTCAACCTTCCACATCTCATTGATGAAGTTCTGTGAGTCCTCCTCATCACACTCAACTATTAACTCCATCAACCTCATTAGTATGCATGGCCGTCAGAACTCATCACATTCAACTATCAACTTACTTCAATCAATAGGGCACATGGGAGAAAAATTTCATATTTTGGGTTAGCCTTACACACTAGGGATGAAGAACAACTTAAGCTTCTTCAAGGAATTGACCCCAAACCTTGAAATCCTCAAGCTTTCTCTTCTTCCACTCTCAAGAACTCGCACTTAAAAGCTAGAAAAATGGGTTTTGAAACATTTATTTCAAAGAAGATGACCCTAAAACTTGTTTATTAAACTTTGGAGGGGTTGGAAAATATTTAGAATGCCCCTCACAAATTAGGAGAAAAGTTTCAACCT
>JAOTQJ010041431.1:0-15152 GCA_025642045.1 Solanum sejunctum
GTTGGTGGTCGAATTAGGAACAAAAGTTGCATATGGTTGTATATTGGATTGTTGGCATGTATTTGTGTTTATTTGTCCTGGAAATAGTCTTTATGGGGTAAAAGAAGTGTTAGAAAATGATTCAAATAATTGTTTGAACGTTAGTTTAAATTGGATGCCAGTCGAGGGTATAATGTTACGTTTTAACGTTAGGGGTTTCCGTTGGGCGTTGGGGTGCTGTATTGTGTTTTTTTGAGAATATCGGAAGGCTTGAATATGATAAATATGAGTTTGATTCACTGCTGCCCTGTTTTGTTGATTACGTCGCAATAGCATTTTGTGGCATTTTGAGGTTGTGGTGGTATTTGGAAAGGTTTATTGATGTTATGGGTTGTTGTTCTTGCTGTTGACTGATTATTTGAGCTGAGTTGAGTTCTCGAGGCGGTGTATTTTAAGGGGAAATTTTGCCAAAATTTTTATAAATTTAAGAAAGAAAAGTTAGAGAGTAAGGTTCGACATGGATACTAATTGTTGGCGTTATTGTAATTGTGTAGACGTTGAACGTCCGAAAGTCTAAGGTTGGATCAACTTTACGTTTGGACTAGTTGGCAAGCGAGATTGAGGTAAGTAAAGATTTTCTATCCTTTGGCATGAATTCGTACGTTTTACATTTGAAAATTTTCTTTCCTGTACAAATTAGGTTTGAAAATACTCTACGTTCATGTTTGGCCAAATTTTACAATAAATTTATTGCATCTTAGACTGTTGAGTTTTGAACTCATAAATAGTGTTCGTTTGACTAGAGTTAGAAAATTGGAAAGCTACAAGTCAGTTTATTTTGAAATTACCTCTAAATGTGAATTTGAGCAGTTTTGGCAAAATTTTATAAAAGAATAACTACTTGATTTGAAAAGTGAATGTTTTGTGTATTGCTAAGTGTTGGAAACTAGTTTTATGCATATGACTCTCACGACTTTGTTAGTGCCCGTTTGGCCTCGTTCACCGGTTCCCGAGCCAGATATTTCGTGCGCATATATGATTATATGTATATATATTCCCAGGTTGGCTGGATACGGCGGGTCGGTTTGCCCATAAACCGGCTTTGCTTAGTTGGAAACATAAGGAGTTAGGCTGCGATGGCATCATGACGTGTGAGTGCTGGGCCGAGTTCGCCCTAGGTCACGGGAGTGCGTGGCACTGTCGCCTCGACTCCATAAATGGGCATGATGACCTTTATGCTTTATGATACATGAATGCTTGGCACCGTCACCCTAGTTCACCTATGCTCATTTGGGGTTTGGGGTTTGTGTTGGAGATTTCGGAGATTTGAAACTTTTGGTGTTATGCTGTGGTATGGCGCGCATTTAGAGGTTGTCGTCATTCCCGTCCGATATGCATTATTTTGATGTTTGACTAAATAAATATTTTGGTGTTGAAATACAGGTTTGACTTTTATATTTTCTAAATTGGATTATTACTTTCACTTACATTTCGAGCTTTTCGCTTTACATACTTGGTACGTATTTCGTACTGACCCCCTCTTTTGGGGGGCTACGTTCATGCCCGCAGGTACAGACGAACAGGTTAGAGAACCCTCTTCTTAGGACTTCTACCCACCATTGAAGTGCTCCCTTGCATCAGGAGTGGATCATTTGGTATAGACTTGTTCACGTACGTATGTATTTTGCATTTATATCTATATATGTATTCGAGGGTATGACGAGGCCCTGTCCCATCTTATGATCCAGTTTCTGTGTATAGAGGTTTGTGGATACATGTGGGTGTGGGAAACTATGTTGGTATGATCCCATTTGTATGATATGTTTGTTGGGCGGTTCTGCCACAGCGGTGACTTTGTCGACCCGCATATATATATGTATATATGTTCATATGGCAATGTTTGGTACTGTTGGGTTCGCTGTTTGCAGGTGACGCTAGTTAAAAAAACAGAAAAAACTTTGTCGAAATTTCATGAAATTCCTTAGCGGTTGTAAATGGAAATTCGGCATAGTGTATATTTGGGTGCCCTATCGGCACCAATCACGGCCCCTGAATTGGGTCGTGACAATATATCAAACTACTAGATAATTTATTTAATCTACAAAAATTTGCTTAAGCTATACAAATAATACTAAGTTCCACAATGCTTCTTTGGAATTCGTAAAATATCTTTCGGCCTAAGTCCCATATACCCTCCATCATCTTTATTATCCCTCTTTCTCTTCTTACCAAGAAGATCCTTCATGTTCACTTGTTTTATAACTCTCTTAATAACTTTTTCCATTCTAGGTGTTTGAGGCATATTATCCACCGGCATAATGAAAGTAGCATCTGGAGATGAGTGTGGAGACGATGGAGTATGAATCGACAAAACAAAACAATATAATTAAAATTCAAAATTATAATCTTAGCACAAAGTTTAAAGTTCAAAAATAAATAAAATAAATATGTGCCTCATCACGATCTCCAGTGGATGTCGAGGTGACATCATTTATAATCTCCATAGAGCTTGGAGCAACGATGGATGAAGGCTCTGTAGAATGAATCTAAAAATAAGATAAAAATTGATTTAATATAAATATTACTAAATAATAAAATATTATAATTATTTTAAAATAAATAAATAAATATGCGTTCATCACGGTCTCTAGTGGATGTTGGGGCAACATCATCTATGATCGTCGTAGATTTGGGATGAACGAAGGATGAAGGCTCTGTAATATGAATCTACAAATAAAATAAAAAATAATTTAATATAAATATTAGTAAACAATAAAAAATTAAAATTATTTAAAATAAACATGTGCCTCTTCACGATCTCCAGTGGATGTCGGGGTGACATCATCTATGATCATCGTAGAGCTGGGATGAACGATGGATGAAGGCTCTATGGTATAAATCTACAAATAAAATAAAAAATTCATTTAATATAAATATTAATAAATATTAAGAAATTAAAATTATTGTAAAATAAACTTGTACTTCATCACGATCTCCAATGGATGTCGGGGCGACATCATCTATGATTGTCGTGAGCTGGGATGAACGATGGATGAAGGCTCGACTGTAGTATGAATCTATAAACAAAATAAAAAATCAATTTAACATAAATACTAGTAAATAATAAAAAATTATAATTATTTTAGAATAAATAAATAAAATACATTAAGAGGAAATGCAAGACACTATTGTGGCACTTTACTCTTCTCTGTGATGCAATATTGATCTTTCCCAACTTAAACATGGTACAACAAAAGCAATCCATTGGATGACTGGACCCATGTATTACTGTTAAAACCAAATACTAGAAGCATCAACCTCACTGACCAGTAGGGTGAGAAGTAAAGTACTACAGTGTATTTGGTTGGTGTAACCCAATTCTAATCGAGAAGTCCCTGCTTGGTGTAACCCATTTTGCTTCAAATAACCCGTAAAGTACTATAGCTGTAGTTTTATTTTTAATAAGGTAAAGATAGAGTACTACAAATAAATTACTCATCCTTATACTATATAATATCACCCAAAACTCAGGAAAGAAACAAAAGATAATGCAGAACTGCCGAGCATCCATAAACTAATCAACTATTAGCTTAATTTAAATCTCGCGAAGGGAAATGCTAATCATTGTGGAACAAAAGCATCAAATATCCAAGACCCACAACACATAACACAAGTTTATCATCCAGAGCAGCAGGAAGTAATAATGCAATTATTGAGCAACAACAACAATACAATAATAACATATCTAGTGGAATCACACAGGGTCTGAGGAGAGTAAAATGTTGGCAGACCTTATCACTATCTCATAGAAATAAATTGTTTATGAAAAACTCACGTCTAAACGAATGTCGCCCCATAAGTAGAAATAGGGTGATTTTTAAGGAAAAAAATAAAGCTAGGCATTGATTAAACAATACACTCAAGAAGCATGATAGAAGAAGAGAAAAAGAATGATCACAGTAACACAAAACTTCGCCAAATGTCCTCTCACAAATCAAAAATATGGGTCCAGATTACAAATAGCACAATGAAATCAAATGAAATGACAATGAATTGGAATAAAGTCGCAATTGTAGAGAATTTTGAACCTTCATAATTGAATCTTCCAGCCTAGTTACTAGATCAGTGAGCACGGATCAAACCAATAAAGAGTTCATTTCATTTTCATTTCATTTTAAGAGAACTTAGGGAAACATCTATTGACCAAAGTTCCAGCGACAACAATCTCTGCTCGAAGTAGGCCGAACGCCTTTATATATGTACATCAATGTTCTTTTGTCACAGCTCAATTCAACAATATCCAGTTCAATGATATTAAAATTTAACTCCTAGTCCTAAAGAACAAAAATCCCTCAGAAATTTCAAGTATATTCTCCAGCTGAATGACTCTAAACCAAAGGACAATATCATTTGGACTGCAAAAAGAAAGAACAGAGTAGGAAAAAAAAGTAGGAAAGCAGCACATTGTAACCAGGCAGGTTAATCTTAATTCTTTCACTAGATCATGTAAAAGGCTAGGCTCCTAGAAATAGGTCCAGACATCCATTGCATCTAAACCTAACCTGCCTGTTAGTTCTTTCAGATACAAAACAGGACCACTGTGTTGCTCGGACTATTCAAAAGTATCAATGGGTGCTACAATATGTTTGGAAAGTCTGAGCAGCATGGAAACAGGGCCCATGTCACATTTTTGGGTCCTGTTAACATGCTAGAAATTGACACATTAACGAACCATGTCCACATTCGTATAAATGTCATTTATAATGACAACTTCTTAGATACGAGCCAAAGAAATAACAAACTGCATAAAACACATTACTTCAAAGCAGACAACTAAAGTACATGAACAGTCTTGGTACTTCGCTAAAAGGATGACAAATTAAGTGATTCACTTTTATCCACCCTGACAAAGGAAAATAAATGCTTTACCTCGGATTCTCAATGAAGGAGCTATAGGAAGGTAACAATCTCAAAAAGACATTTCGTTCTAACAGATATCTCTCTCTGCTTCTTCCTCACGTTTTTGTATATTTGCTATCACAACATAGAATTATATATTTAATTTGACATTTTTGTAAAATATATCAAGGTTTGGTTGCATATGTTTCATCATCATCATTAGACTTCTTTCTAAATGAAGAATAGAGTTTGTCTTTCCAGGACACCAACCCCCTTAGCTGCTTTTCCATAAGTTTCTACATATCACTAATCTTCCAATTTAAGTTATTCAACTCTAGACAGATTTTCTCCAGAAAATATGTACAAAACGAGGAGATTGAGGATATGAAATTTGCTATCTGTTCCTTACCATGATCTCCAGTAATAGTCAGAACGCCATCTTCTATATCCATCATAGAACTAGGACCTATGGTGAATGAAGGCCTCATAGTATATCACGACCCAAGCCTAGGGTCTAGACATGACACAGCGAATGGAAAATCCAATGGGACCCGAATCAAGCCTCTTAGCATATAATTACATATAATTGATTATGAAATTAATAAAATAATAGTAAGAGATAGTAAAGATGGAATACAAGGCTAAGGGACATCTTTCATATCACAAAACATCACAGGGTCAAAGAGAGTCAAGGCTCATAGCATCATTACATAACTTGTCCAACAACACCTCTAAACATAGAACTTAGCATAGGCCAAGACAAACAACTAGGCTCACCCTCATAGTCAAAGCATACAATAAAGTAAAAGAGTCTATACATAGTATAAATCAAGAAAATTATTTGAGGACTCACCAACGTTCTTTGAGAGATATCGCACTAGCCACGTGGAGGAGGAGGATGAGGATCAAGTGGGGCTCCGGATCCTACATGGTAACACTATGTGGGCATAGACTATGCGTTAGTTCGTTTGCATGTAATAAGTATGTAGGATAAAATGCAACAATAGATAAGAAAATTGTCAAAATACATAATTAAGCAATTGATGATCATATAGCAATATGGCATGCATGAATGATACTTGAGGTAAACATGCTTCTACATAAATTATATTAAGTTTTAGAAAGATACCATAATCATAGACCAAGCAACTTAGCAATTGGAATCTAAGGTAGACCACCCCTTAGAAGTGACTGAGGTGCCAATGCCTCAATTAGGATAGATATGACCACTCTCCATCGGCAGTGATTGAGGTACCAACCCCTCAGTTGGTTGACGGCTTACCACCCCTATCCAAGGTGATTGAGGTACCAGCCCCTCAATCGATTGATGGCTTACACCTCCCTCAATTGGTTTATGGCTTACCACCCCAATCCAAGGTGATTGAGGCATCACCCCTCAATTGGTTATGCTCAACTCACAACACAATAAGTTCTCATGGAATCAACACATACATAACATCCTTTCATTATCATAAAGTCACTTAACTCATATGCCAAGCATTAGGCCGTTAATAACTCAAGATACATTAATCGGACATTTTATTAAATACTTAGTGGGTGTGCAATGCTAGTGAAAAACCATGCAATTCAAGAGAAAAATCATGCAAGAAAACTTAAAGTAAAACCACCCACTAATACTTGTTAATACCCTCACGTAACATATATCAAAACCCTTCATCAAGTCTCAAGATAGATCTAAGATTTATAGCTGAAAACATGTTTAAATAGTCATACCTTTACAAAATGCCAACATAGTTCATAGTCGAATTCATATTAGAAGACCCATAAGTAAAATCAACTTAGAAATATGTAATTTAAGTAAAAAGAAAGTTTGAGTACCATAAGTAAAATGACACAATGGTTCAAACCCACATACCTTGAATTTGGAGAATTTGATGAAGGTTGAAAATGAAGACTTAAAGCTTGAGTGAAATCCTTAAGATCCGAATAAGTTTTGGGACTTGAAATTTAGGGTAATATAATTGTCTAAGTGTTTGAGAGAATATTGGGGGAATGTCTTGTACGATATGAAGGTACAATATGGCTAAGTATAGATATTTTCACACATGGGAAGGCTTAGGACCAAGACCCAAAAGTATTGGACCAAACTAAAAATGACTGGGCAAAAATAACACTAGTCCGCACCCTACCCGCGTCGCGCCAAGGGTGCGGACTCATTCTGGATAAGCAAATTTTAGGAAGTTGAAATTGTGATTCAGTTTCTCTACATTCAAGGTTAGACACATTGTCCACTCAATTTTTCCCTTTGATCAAGAATATGAAGTTGGATTTTTTATATCACATACAAATTTTAAGATATATGGGAATTATGATTTCTGGCACTTTCGAGGCATATTTTCGGGTACTTTTTAGGGTCGTTTCAATATCTCTCCCTTGGAAATATTCATCCCCAAATGTAATGAAACATACATAAGAAGAGTAATCATAAAGAAATCTGCCCCAAAAGAATGCATCAACACACTTAAAACACCATTTTCAAAATCTCAACGTAAGTGTAAAAATCACCATGAACTTTGTCAGTGTAAACATGAATGCATGCATATGACATATAGGGATGATACATGAGACATGAAATCACCTAGAACACTTAGGTGTAGTACCTTAGGCTTGAGTGCAATGGAAGAGATAGGGATATCATTTTTGTATGTCTGTTTCGGCCTTCCATGTAGCACTTTCAACTTGTCGATTCCTTCAAAAGACCTTAACAAAAGCAACATCCTTGTTCCTTAGCCTCTTCACTTGCCTATCCAAGATCTATACTGGAATCTCTTCATAATTCAAGTTGTCTTCAACAACACTCATAACAGTCAATGGTACAATAGCATTCGGATCACCCACATTCTTCCTCAACCTAAACACATGGAAAATCGAATGAACCAAAACCATTTCACTAGGCAACTCCAACTCATAGGCCACCTTACCAAACCTCCTCAACACCCTATAAGGACTTACAGATAATGGACTTAATTTACCCTTCTTACCAAAATGAATCACACCCTTTATGAGTGACACCTTCAAATATATCCAACTGCCAACCTTAAATTCAAGCCTTCTCCTCACATTAGCATGGGATTTTTGACGGCATTGAGTTATTTTAAACCTTTCTCTAATTTACCTTACTTTTTCCATAGCTCCCATAACCAAATTTGTACCCAATTAGGCCATTTGTCCCACTTTTTACCACTCAATCAGTGATCTACAACGTCTACCATAGAGGGCCTCAAAAGGAGCCATACCAATGCTAGAATGATAGCTATTGTTATAAGCAAATTCAATCAATGGAATATGATCATCCTAACTATACTTAAGCTCTAAAATACAAGCCCTAAGCATATCAATAAGAGTTTGGATAGTTCTTTCGGGCTTGGCTATCCATTTGAGGGTGAAATATCGTACTAAGCTTTACCTTGGTCCCAAGACCCCTTTGGAAAAACCTGCAAAAGTGTGAAGTGACTTGTGCACCAGGATCCAATATGATAGACATGGGCACTCCATGTCGTCATACCAACTCATGGATGTATAATTTAGCATAGTCTTCGACCCCATAAGTAGTCTTAACTGGTAGGAAATAAGCCAATTTTGTCATCCTATCAACTACAACTCAAATAGAATCAAAAGCTTTTCTAGTCTTAGGCAACCCAATTACAAAATCCATGCTAATATCCTCCCACTTCCAAGTAGGAATCTCTATGTCTTGGGTTAGGCCACCCAGCCTTTGGTGTTTGGCTTTGACTTGTTCGCAACTATGACAACTGGATACAAATTTGGAAATGTATTTCTTCATACCTCCCCACAAAAACACATCTTTCAAATTCCTATACATCTTGGTAGAACCGATGTGAATTCAATAGGAAGAATTATGAGCCTTATCAAGAATCTTATCCCTCAATTCATCAGCATAAGGCACACACAATCGACCTTGGTACTCGAGAGCACCATAACCCCCTTAACAGAAAACCTCCACCTTGCCCTTTTTCACCAAGGCCTTCAATTCTAACAAGGAGGGATCAAGATCTTATTTTGCTTTTACCTCATCAACCAAGGAAGATTTTGAACCATCAACAACCACAATGCCACCATTATCAATCTCTTCCAACCTAACCCCCAATCTAGCCAACCGATCGACCTCCCTAGCCAATTCTTTGCCCCCACCATCAACATGAGCTAGGCTATCCATAGATATCCTAATCATAGCATCCACCACAACATTAGCCTTATCGGGATGATAATGTACAATCATATCCTAATCCTTAAAAAGTTCTAACCACCTTTACTGTCTCAAATTAAGATCTTTTTGAGTGAATATATATTTGAGACTGTTATGATCAGTGAACACATCAATATGTACCCCATAGAAATAATGACGCCAAATTTTCAAACCAAATACCACGGCGGCCAATTCTAGATGATAAGTAGGATAATTCTTTTCATGCACTTTAAGTTGCCTAGAAGCATAGGCTATCACCTTACCATTTTGCATCAAAACACAATTCAAACCATTGTGGGAGGCATCACAATACATAACAAACCCTTCCAACCCTTACAGTAGAGATAAGATAGGAGCGGACACAAACTTTCCTTCAAGGTTTGGAAACACTTTTCAAACTCATCAGTCTACACAAACTTAGCCTTTTTTTTAGTCAACTTAGTCATGGGAGAAGTAATAGCACAAACCTCCGATAGTAACCCACTAAGCCCAAGAAGCTACTAATGTTCAGTGAGGTAAATGGTCTAGGCCAAATTCTAATCATATCTATCTTTCTAAGGTCCACCTTAATGCCAACCCTCAATACCACATGACCTACAAAGGCAACCTCTTTTAACTAAAATTCACACTTCTCATATTTAGCATACAACTTCTATTCCCTTAATCTTTATAGCACCGCCCTCAAATGAGCCATATACTTCTCCTCCCTATAAGAATAAATCAAAATTTCATTAATGAAAACCACCACAAACATATCAAGGTGGGGTTTAAAGACCCTATTTCTAAGATCCATGAAGATGGTCGGTGCATTGGTCAAACCAAAAGACATAACCACAAATTTATAATGCCCATACCTAGTCCTAAAAGTCATCTTAGGAATGTCACACTCCCTCACCATCACTTGATGATACATGAACCAAAGGTCAATATTAGAGAAGTGACTATCCCCTTGAAGTTGATCAAACAAATCATCAATTTTAAGGAGAGGGTACTTATTATGGATGGTAACCCTATTAAGTTGTCGGTAGTCAATAGACATTCTAAGAGACCCATCCTTATTCTTCACAAATAACATGGGTGCACCCCAAGGTGATTGGTTAAGCCTAATAAAATGCGTCTCCAATAATTCCCTCAATTGCTCCTTCAACTTTTTTAACTCTATCGGGGCCACACGGTAAGGAGGAATAGAAAAGGGTTGAGTATCAGGAAGGAAGTCTTTAGCAAAGTCTATTTAACTTTCAGGAGGAATACCAGGAAGGTCACTCGGAAAGACATAAAGGAACACATTTACCACCGGTATCGACTAAATAGGAAGGACTTTGGACTCAATATCCCTAACCCACACAAGATGATAGAGACACCCCTTAGACATCAACTTTTGGGCTTTAATGCAAGAGATAAACCTACCATTGACCACCACATCATAACTCTCCCACTCAAGGATGGGTTCATTTGGGAATTAGAATTTGACCCTATGGGTTCTACACTCAATATAGCCATAATATGCATGCAACCAATCCATCCTGAGAATGACATCAAAATCAACCATATCCAACTCAACAAGATCACATGGAAATATTTTATGCAAAATGTAAAATGGTAAAATTTTTATAGATCTTTCTAGTAATAATAGATGCACCAATAGGACTAGACACCTCATAAGACTCACACAACAATTCGGGCTCAACATAAAACTTTTTGGCAATAAGAGGAGTAACAAAAGAAAAAGTGTCACCTGGGTCTATCAATGCATACATATCCAAATTAAAGACTTTTGACATATTGGTGATGACATAGAAAACCTCATCAATTCCTTGCCTCCTATATAGAGCATAAAATTGATTGTGCCTTGAGGCACCCTTTGTTAGCTTTCTCTACCCAGAGGAAGTGTATTAGTACCCTGGCCTTGAGGACGAACATCCTTACCCTTATTGCGATTCCGTGGACAATCAATCATCTTGTGGCCTACTACCCCACAACCAAAACAAGTATTTGTATCCCCCAAGTATCGGCCACCATGACCCCTAACACACTTTGGACACACGAGTCTAGGCATCACACCACTTTCCTCTTGGGGCCTTGGGTAGTCATTGGTAAACCTTCCACTAGGAGCATGAGAAGACCCTTGGCCTTGGTGAAACTGACCACCGTTATAACTTTGGAACTTACTGTCAAAATGGGCCTTCTTGGCCTCATGACCCCTTCTCTTCCCCAATTTTTCCCCCTTCATTTATTTGGCATAAGTCATCAAGCAGGAAAAATCCATGTCATTAATCAACATAGCGGACTGGCACTCTTTACTCACTAAATTGGATACACCTATCATGAACTTGTTCATTCTAGACCTTGGGTCGACAACCAAATGTGGAGCATATTTCGAAGAGTTGGTTGAACCTGAGGGCATACTCCCTCATAGTCATAGATCCTTGCTTCAAATTGATGAACTCTACCATTTGGCCTCTCTAAGCTTAAGAGAAAAGAATCTATTGAGGAAAGCCACCTTAAACTCCTCTCATAGAACTACATTGTTGTTCCCCTTCTCCTCTTTTCATTGAGTGTAACATATTCGGAACACCCCCTTGAGTTGGTAAGCCACCAACTCCGCCTTCTCCTCTAACCTCACATACATGATATCCAACACTTTGTAAACCTCATTAATAAATTCTTGAGGATTCTCATCCACCTTAGACCTATTGAAATCCAATGAGTTCATCCTCATGAAGTACCTCACCCGAGATGGCGGAATAGGAGCATGAGAAGCTTGGGCACCTTGATTGGCTTGGTTAGCTATAACTTGAGGTAGCAAGATGAGAGCATCCCAGAGCTTTCCATGAGCCAGTTGTTCCTCGGGTGTGCAGTCTCTTTTTTCTCTTGTGTTAGACATGATCTAGCACAGCAAAGAACAATTATTAGGGGGCAGAAACCTTACCTTAACTTCTATAGCATGACACAGAGTGAGAAAAAGGGAAACATTTGCTAAAACATTTCAAAGCCTCTTACTCATAGTTATGGTGTATAAATAACCATGAATAAGATTCTAATCAATATGGTGTATTGGATACTGATGACCATTAACAAACTAGTGCTCTAATACCAAGTTTGCCACGACCCAAGCCTAGGGCCTAGACTTGACATGGCGAATAGGGAACCCGAAGGGATCCCAATGAAGCCTCTTAACATATCATTACATATCCTTGGTCACAAAATAATAAAATAATAGTAAGATAGTAAAGAGGGAATACGGGGCTAAGGGACATTTTTTAAGAGAGTCAAGCCTGATAGCATCATGACATAACTTATCTAACAACATATCTAAACATAGAACTTAGCAACGGCCAAGACAAACAACTAGGCTCACCCTCATAGTCAAAGCATATAATTTAGAAAGAGAGTTTGTACATAGCATAAATCAAGAAATATCCTCGAAGCCAAGGACTTACCAACTTACTTTGAGAGATATCGCATTAGCCACGTGGAGGAGGAGGAGGATCAAGTGGGGCTCCAGATCCTACATGGTAACACCATGTAGGCATAGAGTATGCGTTAGTACATTTAAATGTAGTAAGTATATAGAATGCAATGCAACAATAAATAAGCAACACAGTCAGAATGCAAAATTAAGCAATAGATACTTGAGGTAAACACGCTTATGCATAAATCATATTACATTGTAGAAATATACCTTCAGCATAGACTAAGCAACTTATTACTTGGAATCTAAGGTAGGCCACCACTTAGAAGTGATTGAGGTACCAACCTCTCAATTGGTTGACGGCTTACCACCCCCTATCCATGTGATTGAGGTACCAACCCCTCAATTGGTTGATGACTTACCACCCCTATCCAAAATAATTGAGATACTAATACCTCAATTGGTTGATGGCTTACACCCCTCCCCCATCCTAGTTGATTGACGTACCAATCCTTTAATTCGTTGATGGATTACCATCCTTATCAAAGTGATTGCATCACCCCTCAATTGGTTATGCTCAACTCACAACATAATTAATTGTCATGGAATCAACACATACATAACATCCGTTCATCATCATAAAGTCACTTAACTCATATGCCAAGCATTAGGCCTTCAATAACTCAAGATATATTATCCGAACATTTTATTAAATGCTTGGTGGATGTGCAATAACCATGCAATTTAAGAGAGAAATCATGCAAGAAAACTTAAAGTAATATCACCCACTAGCACTTGGTAATACCCTCATGTAAAATACATCAAAACCCTTTATTAAATCTCAACATAAATCTAAGATTCATAGCTCAAAACATGCTTAAATAGGCTCATAGTCCAATTCATAATAGAAGACCCATAAATTTAAAAAAATCAACTTAGAAATATGTAATTTAAGTAAAAAGGAAGCTTGAGCACCATGGGAGAAATGACCCAATGGTTAAAACCCACATATTTTTTATGAAGATTGGAAATGGAGACTTGAAGCTTGAGTGAAATTTTTCAGATTCGAATAAGTTTTGGGACTTGAAATTTGGGGTGAAATAATTGTATAAGTGTTTGAGAGAGTATTGGGGAATGTCTTATACGACATGAATGTGAAATATGGTTAAGTATAGTTATTTTCAAGCATGGGAAGGCTTATACCCAAGACCCAAAAGTCTTGGACTGAACTAAAAATAACTAGGTAAAAATAACACTACTCCACGCCTTAGCCGCATCGCACTAGGGGTACGGACTCATTCTGGATAAGTAAATTCTAGGAAATTGAAATTGTGGTTCAGTTGCTCTAAAATTAGGATTAGAACCATTTCACACTCAAAATCACCCCCTAATCAAGAATATGAAGTCAGATTTTCGATATCACACAATGATATTGAGATATATGGAATGGGCACTTTCGAGACACATTTTTGGGCACTTTCTGGGGTCATTTTATAGTATAAATGTAAAAGTGAATTAAAAATCATTATTGATTCTCATGGCCTGTATAAGTGTATAACTTATATATAAAATACACTTTATATATATAGAAAGAAAGAAAGAAGAGAAAGAACTGTGAAAACAAATTCTAGTTAAGAAAGTGTATTCTAAATAAACTTAATTAGATTTTTATCTTTACAGTTCTTTCTTAACTAAAATTTGTTTTCACGGTCCTTTTTCTTCTTTCTTTCTTTCTTTCTATATCTAGATAAAGTGTATTTTATATATAAGTTATACACTTATACAGGTTAAATGATGAGTTATTAGAAAAAAATATAACTTGCAACTCGATTGCATCATCAAATATTCCTTCGATATATTCCTGAGTGCTACCAAGAGCAGTACCAGATATACCAACAAGAAGAGCAGTACCAGATATCCCAACAAGAATATATAAATAGTTATGAATCAATTACAAATTATAAATATTACAAATTAAAATAGTTTTCAAAACTCACTGGCATATCTGGTATATAATCTCCAATACCTAAAGTCGGTCTCGAATAATCGTGATATGGCATATCTAAAAGATCCATTCAGTTAGAATAATCATGCAAACCTTTAGCCTCTATGTTAGAACCCGTAACTTAACTTAAACCCCAAAAGTCCTTAATTAGTTCGATTTAATAAAGTTTGGGACTGAATGCAAAATTTCTTTTAAGTTTGGTCCTAAAGTATAATTTGAGGTGGGGTCAAGTGTATATGGACTCCCTTTATTGGTCCAAGTTGCATGCTTGTTGTCTATATATATAACTATGTACCTTGTACAAGATCAACAAGTTCTAGACTTCGAAAATTTTGAAGAAAAAAATATTGTGAAAGTTGTAGACCTCTCGGGTTGCTATAGTACATTTCAAAAAAAATCAATTTTTTCATGTTTTTGATTATTTTACGATTCAAGTTCGGTATATTGAAGCCCCTAAGTAGCATGGTGGCGTTGGTTGGTCAAGAGAACGCGTAGTTTAGCGGCTACGAAGGATTTGGTGTAGTGAAGAATTGAAAGGTATGTTAATTTTTATCTTTATTTAGGCTAATTAAAGGTTGTGAAGCTGTTCAGAATGTGTTAAAATAAAGGTAAAACGTGAAAATAGGATT
>JAOTQJ010041442.1:0-15152 GCA_025642045.1 Solanum sejunctum
AACCCTTCATCAAATCTCTTAATAGATCTTGGTTTCATAGCTCAAAACATGCTAAAACAGTCACAATTTCATAAACCAACATAGTGTGCAGTGAAATTCATAATAGATAATACCTACGAATAAATCAACTTTAAGTCATTTAATTTTGAGTAAAAGGAAGCTTGGGTACCTTAGGTTGAAGGAACCCATGAAAGAAACCCACATATGTTAGCTTGGGAGAATAGCTTGATGAAGATTGGAGATGGAGACATGAAGCTTGAATGAGAGCCTTAGAATCCAAATGAGTTTAAGACTTGAATTTAGGAGATGAATGTAATGACCCTATAAAATGCCCAAAAATGTGCTTCGGAAGTGTCTGGAACCATAATTTCCACATATCTCAAAATCCATGCGTTGATTTTGGAAATTCAACTTCATATTCTTATCCAGGGGGAAACATTTAGGGGAAAAAGGTTCTAAACCTGATTTCAGAGCGAACAATTCACAATTTCAAATTTCAAAGTGTCAAATTCTAGGGAGATTAGTGCGTTTGGGGCATGTCACGCCTCAGTGTTATTCTTATCCAATTGTTTTTTACTCGGTTCAAGACTTTTAAATCTTGGGCCTAAGCCTTCCCACACGAGAAAATACCTATACTTAGCTATATGTTGCCTTCATATCATAGAAGGCATTCCCCAATACTCACTCAAACACTTTGTCTTAAATTTTTCTCAAAATTTAACTACCAAAACCCTCATCCGGATGTTAAGGTTCTCCTTCAAGCTTCAAGTCTCCATCTCCAATCTTCATCAAGCTTATCTCCAAAGTCAAGGTATATGGGTTTCTTTCATGGGTTCCTTTGACCTATAATACTTAAGATTCCTTTTACCTAAATTTAAATGATTTAAAGTTGATTTACTCATAGGTCTTATTTATTTTGAAAATCATTGCACACTATTTTGGGGTTTATGAAATTATGACTATTTTACCATGTTTAGAGATATGAATCTAAGATCTGTTGAGGGATTTGATGAAGGGTTTTGATGTATATTGCTTGAGGGTGTTACCAAGTATTTATTGAAGGTTTTACATTGAATTTTGTAGAATGATTTCACTCTTGAATTGCATAGTTTTACACTAGAACTACACACCCTCTAAGTATGTGATAAAATATCCGGTTATGGTTTCTTAAGGAATTGAAGGTCGAGTAACCTTGTTGGGGGTTCGTACTCAACAACCTTTCGGCACCATGGGTGGTTGGGTTGCTATGATCCACCAACCTATCAGGGGATTTGTACTCAAGCATCATGAGTAGTAAGGTTCTACAATCCACCAACCTATCGAGGGGTTTGTACCTTTGTAACCTATCGGGGGGTTTGTACTCCAGTCACCAAGGGTGGTAGGGTTTGACAATCCACCAATAGTTAGTGGTCTCTTCTTACACATATATTATGTTCTATATAAGCATGTTTTTCTTAAGTATTGATCATACATGCCATATTGATACTATGTTATCTATTGCTTATCTTTGTGAACTTTGACGATGATACCTATCTCTTGTTGCATTGCATCCTACATACTTAGTACATTCAAACATACTAACACTTACTTTATGCCTACATGATGTCACTATGTAGGAACTATAGCACCACTTGATTATCCTCCTCCTCTACGTGGCAAGTATGATTATCTCTCAAACTTATTGGTGAGTCCTCCATTTTGAGGACGTTGCTTATGATCTCTTACTATGTATTAAGCCTACTATTCTTGATTTTGTATTGACTATGAGGGTGAGCCCAATTGCTTGTCTTGACCCCCGCTCTTATCTATGTAGTAGAGGTGTTGTTGGATATGCTATATATCTATGCCATGAGCCTTGACTCTCTTGTTTTCTTGACGTTATGATATGGACGTCTACCCTTAGTCCCAAATCCCTTTATTTATGCTTATCTTTTATTGTCAATTTAATTGCTTCCGCATCCAAGAATGTGTAATGATATGGTTTGAGTCTGATTTGGAGTTCCTTTGGGTTCCCCATTCATTGGTCACGTCTAGGCCCTAGGTTTAGGGTATGACAAAGATGGTATCAAAGCACTAGGTTATTAGATCCTTGACATCCATCACACAACGTCGATTAGAGTCTTATTCATGGTTGTGAAGAACGACATAACAATAAATAGGAGGCTATGAGGAATTCTAGGAAATGTTTCACTTCTGTGTGATGGAGTTAGGTCACCTACGTTCTATTGCTATTCTCTAATCGTTACGTTTCAGGATATGTCTCAAGCTACTCAAGACAGTGATATGATGAATATGAAGGTTCACAATGCTCTATGGGTATTGGCCAAAGCGGTGATAGAGTTAGCAACTCATCTCGTTCAACAAGTGAGTGCCACCGAGACTTTAATTTGTAAAGGGAGAGGTAGTGAGGACAAAAGGGCCCATATTAAAGGAAACTTTTGAAGTCTCAAGGATAGAGGTGATGTTATGCATCTAACATGTGGTAAGGTTCATAGGGGCCCATATTTCAAAGGCAATAATTCTAGTTTTGATTGTGGCTAAGTGGGACATAAGAGGAAGGATTATCCTCATAGGCGCACTAAGAGTAAAAGGAGGTGATCGTGGGATGACTAATCCCAAGTACCAAAGGTGTGAGAAGTACCATGGTGGCCCATGCTTGAGGAAGAATAATGCTTGTTATGGATATGGTAAAGTGGGTCACAATCTAATGGATTGTCCGTATCTTTGAAGGAAGTGTAATGGTGGTTAACCTTTAGATCAAGGCGGTCATGTTGATCAAGTGGATCAAGAAGGGGATGAGGTGCCCGCTATTATTTTTGAAACTTCTTTTGGCTTTAATATGTTTGCATTGATGGGCTGGTGCACCCTATTTTCTTTCATTATTCTTTTGGTTGCTAGTGGGTTCATATGAGTCCCGAACTCACTTTGGTGTCTATTTTATTGGTGAGCTTATTGTTATTGGAAGTCCATGGTTATTGTTCCATGTTCATATTGCATTAGGTCTTGCCTTGTGGCTTGTTAGATTTATTGAGGTGGACCTTGATGTTATGCTTGGGGTGGATTAGTTGCATGTATGTTGTGCCTTCCTTGACGTAGGGCAAGTTGAGTTAACTTCCAATTCTCTATTGAGTCCGTCCTTGAGTTGAGGGCTTATAATGTGGTTGCACAAGGGTAAGTCTATTTCTTGTGTTAAGGTATAATTGATTTCTAAGGGTTTCCCCATGTTCTTATTGCATAGGGTCTTGTGTTGTGATATTGGTTGAACTTAGTTTGTTGGATTGAAGGTATTGAGGTGGTTCGGCTACTTGCATATTGTGACTTCTTTGATTGTAGAACCCGTAAGGTTGTAATATGATGTTTAAGAATGGCCGGTCTATTTGGTCAACTACAATGGGTTAGTCACTCTAAGCTTGATCTTTGGTTTACGTTTGTCTCCAATTAAGGATGAGGATAGGTGATATTTCAAAGTGTTTTTCTAGACTAAGGGTAAGCATTTGATTATTATTGGAGTTGTCTGGTTGGCTTATACACTGCCTATGTTTATCAGTTTCATGAATAGGGTGTTTAGTCCCTACCTTGTTGTGCATGTGGTTGTATTTATTGCTGAAATATGGATTTATTTAGAGCTTGTGAACCATTTGGGGATGGTATTTCAATTCTTGGGGTAAGAGGAGTTGTATGCTAAGTATGTAAAATGTGAAATGAGGTTAGATGATGTTACCTCCCTAGGGCATGTTGTCATGCCCCTGAACTAGGGCCTAGACATGATCGGCAAATGGGAAAACCAAAGGAATCCCAAACAAGCCTCATAGCATATCATTATACATCCTTGGTAGCGGAAGCAATTAAAAAAATGACAATAAAAGATAAGCATAAACAAGGGGAATTGGGACTAAAGGAAAGAGAGAAAGAGAGAGAGAGTAGTACTTAAATATCGTAGATGAGTCAAGCCCAAGCATAATACACAACTTGTCTAATAACACCTCTATCCATGGAACTTGGCGAGGGCCAAGACATGCAACCAGGCTCACCCTCATAGTAATGACAATAAGTATCCCAAAATATACAAGATGTAGTCTAAGCATAAGCATGATAGAAGATAGATATTGTCCTTGGACATAAGGACTCACCAAAAGCTAACTTGAATAATTCGTCTAGCTACGAGGAGGAGGAATGTCATCAAATGGAGCTCCAGTTCCTACTTGGTAATATCATGTAGGCATAGAGTATGCGTTAGTATGTTTGAATGTACTAAGTATGGGGAATGCAATGCAACAAGAAATTATGCAACATGGTTAAAATGCATAATAATAATTGATAGATAGCATAATAACAATATGGCATGTATGATTAATGTTAAAGTAAGACATGCTTACAATTCATTAAATTCATATAGATCATAAAACATAAGTGTGGGAAGAGACCATTAAACTATTGGTGGATCATCACACCCTACCACCCTTTGTGATTGAGGTACAAACCTTGTTAATATGTTGGTGGATCATCGCACTCTACCACCCATGGTGCTGAACGATAGGTTTGTGAATCGCCGCACCTAGCCACCCATGGTGTCTGAGTACAAACCCCCCGATAGGTTAATGGGTACAAAGCCCTAACAAGGTTGATGGATAGTCACACCTAACCATCCGTGGTGCCGGAGTACAAATCCCTTAATAGGATATCAAGCTACGAACCCCTTAACAAGGTTACTAGGCGTGCATCCCCAGAGTAAGGCATGGTCACATTCCAACACTACATAGAGAATACCATATACATACATTTATTTCATCTTCATTTCATCATGATATCATCATCATATCACCATCATCTAGTCATTCAACTCATAAGACATGCATTGGGCCTTCAATTCCTCAAGAAATCGTCATTGGATATTTTATCAAATACTTAGAGGGTGTGTAGTGCTAGTTTAAAACCATGCAATTCAAGAGTGAAATCATTCTAGAAAATTCAATGTAAAACCATCAATAGATAATTAGCAACACCCTCGAACAATATACATCAAAACCCCACATCAAACCTCACAATAGATCTTGGTTTCCTAGCCCAAAATATAGCAAAACAGTCAGAATTTTATAAACTCCAACATAGTGTGCGGTGATTTTCTTAATATCTATATCCCATGAGTAAATCATCTTTAAACCACACAAATTTAAGTAAAAGGAAGCTTGGGTATCTTGGAAGAAAGGAACCCATGAAAGAAATCTACATACCTTAGCTTTGGAGATGAAATTGATGAAGATTTTACATGGAGGCTTGAAGCTTAAGTGCAATCATTGGTATCTCGAAGGGGTTTTGAGACTTGACTTTAGGAGTAAAATATTTGGCTAAGTGTTTGAATGAGTACTAAGGAATGTTTTGAATGATACGAGGGTGAAAAATGGCTAAGTATAAGTATTTTCACATTTGGAAAAACTTAGACCAAGACTTAAAAGTCTTGGACCGAACAAGAAAACAGGACGGGAGAATACACTGAGGCATGTCGCGCTCCAGACGCGCTTGAACACAATTTCTGAGCTTACTTTGAAATTTTAAAATTCGCTATGGTTGCTCTAAAATCGGGGTTATGTCCTTTTCCCCCTAAATTTGACCCCCTCAATAAGAATACGAAGTCTAATTTTTGATATCATGCACGAAATTTGAGATATATGGAAATTATGATTTCGAGCACTTCTGAGGCATATTTATGGGCACTGTTTGGGGATGGTACAATGTCTTCCCCTTAAGAAAATTCGTCCCCAAATGTCAAAAAAACATACAAGAGGAGAGTAATCATAAATAGATCATCCCCAACAAGAATGCAACAACACATTTAAAACACATTTTTCGAAATATCAACATAAGTGTTAAAATCACCATTATTTTTCTCAATATAATCTCGAATGCATACAATGACATAGGAGTTGAAACATAAGACTTGTAATTTATAAAATGACTTCATGTGTTATCATAAGCCTGAATAGATTGAAAGTGGGACGAATATTGCTTCTCCATGTACACTCTGGCTCCCCGATAGATACGATTGACTCGACATTCTCCCAATGGGCCTTGACAAACACTAAGCCCTCACAAATCAACCTTTACTCATATCAACCCAACTTCTCCACCAGATCTCTTCATAAGGCAACTCATCCTCCACAATATCCACAACCTTAGGACTCCTATAATAGATGAATCACCAACATACCTCCTCAATCGTAGAAATATGAAGAACCAAACGAACCATATTCGTATCCAAAGGCACTTTCTATTTGTATGCAACCTCACTAACCTTACTCAACACCCTATGAAGACCCAAAAACCATGCATTCAATTCCCTTTTTACTAGGGTAAAACACACCTTTCAAGAGAGAAACCTTCAATTAGGCCAAATCACTAACTTTGAATAAAAGCTCTCTTCTTCTCACTTTGACATATGACTTTTAACGACTTTGGGTTTTGTATAACCATTCCCTAATCAACCTTACCTTCTCCATAGCATCCCCAACCAGAAATGGACCCAACAAGGCTCTCTCTCCCACTTCAAACCACCCAACCAGTGATCTACAATGCCTACCCTAGAGAGCCTCAAAAGGAGCCTTACCGATGCTAGAATGATAGCTATTATTATAGGCAAACTCAATCCAATGAAGATGATCATCCTAACTAATCTAAGCTATAATACACAATCCCTAAACTTATCCTCAAGGTTTGGATAGTTCTTTCGACTTGGACATCCACTAGAGGGTGAAAGGCCGTACTTAGTCTAACTCTTGTACCAAGGCTCCTTTTAAAAGGCCTCCATAAGTGAAGTGGATTGAGCACTGCAATCTGATATAATGGGCAATGGCACCCCATACAATCTCACTAATTCATGAATGTACAAGTTAGCATGCTATTCGACACCATGAGTACTCTTAACCGATACAATATGTGCTAATTTGTCACCCTATCTATCGCAACCTAAATGGAATCAAAATCCTTAGTAGTCTTGGGCAACCCAACCACAAAATACATAATAATCATCTCCAACTCCCAAGTAAGAATCTCCATGTCTTGGGTTAGGCCACCTGTCCTTTGATATTTTGCTTTAACTTGTTGACAACTATGATAAGCGGAACAAAATTTAGCAATATCCCTCTTCATGCCTCCCCACTATTATGCATCTCTCAATTCTCTATACATTTGGTAGAACTGGGGTGAACAAAATAAGAAGAATTATGGGATTTATCAAGGATCTTTTCCACCAAGCTGTCAACAGAAGGTACACACAACCTACCTTGGTACTTAAGGTCACCATCTCCCCCTTAAGAGAAAACCTCCACCTTTCCCTCTTTGACCAAGGCCTTCAATTCTAACAAGGAGGGATCAAGATTTTGCTTTGCTCTTACCGCATCAATCAATGAAGATTTAGAACCATCAACAACATTAATACCGCCATTGTCAACCTCTTTTAATCTAACCCCCAACCTAGCCAACTGATGCACCTCCCTAGCCACATCTTCATTACCACCATCATCATGAGCTAGGCTACCTATAGACTCCCTACTCAAAGCATCTGCAACAACATTAGTCTTACCAGGACGATAAGGCATACTCATATCATAATCCTTAAGAAGTTCTAACCACCTCATTTGCCTCAAGATAAGATCCCTTTGGGTGAACACATATTAAAGACTCTAATGGAAGATGAATACATCAAAATGCACCCTTACGACCAATGACGTCAAATTTTCAAAGCGAAAACCCAGGTGGCCAACTCAAGGTCATAGATAAGATAATCCTTCTCTTGCATCTCAAATTATCTAAAAGCATAAACTTCCACCTAACCATCTTGCGTGACACATAACCCAAACCAATCCGGGTGACATCACACTATATAACAAACCCTTCTGTACCATCCAGTATGGACAAGATAGGAGCAAAGACAACTTATCCCTCCTTTGGGTCAACTTAGTCATCGAAGAAGCAATAGAAGAGAACCTATTCACAACCCCCCGATGGTAACTCGCTAAGCCCAAGAAACTCCTAATATCCAAAGGTGTCAAAGGCTAGGTCAATTTCTACTCACATACATCTCCTTATGATTAATCTTAACACCATACTCCAATGCCACATGGCCTAGGGAGGTAGCCTCCTCCAACCACATTTCACATTTCACATACTTAACATACAACTCCTCTTAACCCAGGATTTGTAACACCACCCCAAAATGGTTGACAAGCTCTAAATAAATTAATACTTCATCACTAGAGACCACCACAAACCTAACAAGGTAGGGATTAAAGACCTTATTTATGAAACCCATAAACATAGCTGGTGTATAAGCTAACCAAATAACTCCAACATACTCAAATGCTCAGTCCTAATCCGAAAAGCCACTTAGGGATATCATCTATCCTCATCATCACTTGGTAACAAAATTCAAAGCAAAGATCAAGCTTAGAGAAGTGACTAACCCATTGTAGTTGACCAAGTAGATGGACCATTCTCAACCACTATATTACAACCTTACTGGCACTAGAATAAAAGAAGACATAATATGCAAGTATCCGAACCACTCAAGACCTGTAATCTGACGAATTAAGTTCAACCAAAATCACAAGACAAGACCTTATGTATTATGAACATGGGGGCAACCCTTAGAGATCAATTATACCTTAAGACAAGAACAGACTTACCCCTTTGCAACAACATTATAAGCCGCCGCCCCCACCCCCCCCCCCCCCCGCAAGGATGGACCCAATATAGAATCAGAACTTAACTCTACGGGCCCTATATCAAGGAAGACACAATATACATACAACTAATCCACCCTAAGCATAACATCAAAATCCAATACACAAAACCCCCACTAGTCACAAGGCAAGATCTAATGCAACTTTAACACAGAACAACACCTATAAATTTTCAAACAACAATAGGCTCACCAATGAGATAGACACCAAAGAGAGTTTGGGACACACATAAAATCCACTAGCAACCAAATGAATAATGAAAGAAGTAGTGGCACACTGGCCCCATCAATACAGACATATCAAAGCCAAAGGAAATTACAATATACCAGTAGCAACATCAGGCGCCTCATCCCCTCCTTGAGCCTCTTGATCAACAATACCACCTTTACTCTTGTATTGACCATATGGGCAATCTAGAATTCTGTGGCCTATCTCACCACACCCCAAGCATACACTTATGTTCCTTCAACATAGGCCACCATGGTCCTTCCTACACATAGGGCACTTGAGATTAGTTATCCAACCATCATCTCCTTTTCTCTTATTGCGTTTACGAGGGCAATACTTTACCTTATGACTTAACTCATCACAACCATAACAAGTGTCGATACCCCTCAATCATGGGCTATCATAGCACCTACCATATTTTTGGAACCTATCATAAGGCACCATACCACCAACACCTCTACATTTGGAACTTTGGAACTTACCCCCAATACAAGCCCTCTTGGCCTCACTATCCTTACTCTTACCATTAGAAGCATTGGGGCCACTCACTTGTTGACTTAGTTGAGATGTTAAGTTTTCTACCACTATGGCCTCTTCTCATAGAGCATTGCGCATCTCCCCATTAATCACATCACCGTGCTGAGTAGCTCGAGACATATACTATAATGTAACAGTTAGGGATTAGAAATAAGCCCTAGCAGTCCTAACACTATCACACAACATAGATCATGAAAAAGTGAAACATTTCTTAGAACGCTTCATAGCCTCCCATTCATAGTCATGGCGTGCTTCACAACCATGAATAGGACTCTAATCGACACGGTGTGTTAGACGCCAAGGATCTAACATCCTAGTGCTCTAATACCATCTTTTTCATGACCCAGACCTAGGGCCTAGATGTGACTGGAGAATGGGGAACCCGAAGAAATCCCAAACAAGCCTCATATCATATCATTACACATCCTTGGTCACAAAATTAATAAAAAAAATAACAATAAAATATAAGCATAAACAAGGGAAATCAGTACTAAGAGAGCGAGAGACAAAGAGAGAGTAGTACTTAAATATCATAGATGAGTCAAGCTCAAGTATAATACACAACTTGTCCAACAACACATCTAACCATGGAACTTAGTGGGGACCAAGACATGCAACCGGGATCACCCTCATAGTAATAACAATAAGTATCCCAAAATATAAAAGATGTAGTCTAAGCATAAGCATGATAGAAGATAGATATTGCCCCAGACATAAGAACTCACCAAAAGCTAACTTGAATAATCCGTCCAGCCACAACGAGGAGGAAGGTGATCGAATGGAGCTTCGATTCCTACTTGGTAATATCATGTAGGCATAGAGTATGCATTAGTACATTTGAATGTACTAAGTATGGGGGATGCAATGAAATAAGAGATAGGCAATATGGCCAAAATGCATAATAATAATCTTTAGATAGCATAATAATAATACGGTATGTGTGATCAATACTAAAGTAAAATATTCCTGTAATTCATTTAATTTGTGTAGATCATAATACATAAGTTGGGGAAGAGACCATTAAACTATTGGAAGATAATCACACCCTACCATTCTTAGTGATTGAGGTACAAACCCTGTCATTAAATTAGTGGATCATCGCACCCTACCACCCGTGGTGCCAGAGTACAAACATTTGTACAAACCCCCAACAACGTTGATGGATAGCCACACCCTACCATCTATGCTGCTAGAGTACAAACCCCCGATAGATTATCAAGGTACAAACCCCTTGACAACGTTACCCGATGCGCAACCCCCAAATAGGGCATGGTCACATTCAAACACTACATACAGAATACCATATACATACATTCACTTCATAATCATTTCATTATCATATATTCAACATATTACCATCATATAGTCATTCAACTCATACGACATGCATTGGACCTTCAATTCCTCAAGAAACCATAACCGAACATTTTATCAAACACTTAGAAGGTGTGTAGTGCTAGTGTAAAATCATGTTATTCAAGAGTTATATCATGCTAGAAAATTCACTTTAAAACCATCAATAGATACTTGGTAATACCCTCAAGCAATATATATCAAAACCCCTCATCAAACCTCATAATAGATCTTGTTTCATAGCCTGAAACATAACAAAACATTCACAATTTCATAAATCCCAACATAGTGTGTAGTGATTTTCATAATAACTAATACCCATGAGTAAATCAACTTTAAAATATTTGGGTAACTGTTTGAATGAGTATTGGTGCGGGTCGGCAACTATGGTATGCCAACTAACCATTACTCATTGTCCCAGTGAACCTCCCCTTGGTCAGGTTTGGTTGATTATATGAGAAGAAATCGATCAAATTCTATCATCTATTTCTCTTTTCCTATTTGTCACTACCTTGGTCAAGATCATGATAGTAGGTGCATTTTCGTGTTAGCCACTACCAAACAAAAATCAATAGAAATAGAAATAGATAATACATGCAAAACTCCAATCATAGAAATGCAATAAACCTAGGCCATCTCAAGTCAACTACCCATAGTTTCCACAACCCCAAGTTGTGGGTGCTTAGTTACTCATGGCTAAGGCAAAAGAAGCAAAAATGCAAATAAATGACATGATGGAGAATTTTACCCAAGGCAATGAATTAAAGACACTACAAGTTGCAAACCAAAGGCTTGATAGATTAATGATGAGCACAAAGCAAGTTTTACAAACCCCACAATTGGGTTTTCCAAGAGTAAAAGATAATCTAAGCTAAAAAACTTAAAATATTCTTGAGATAATATTCAAAGGAAAGTTCTATGTTCTAAAGTTTGGATTCTCATAATAAAACCCTAACTTAATATATTTATAGTATTTACAAATAAACCCTACAAATAATATAGAAAAGACAGCTGGCAACTAGTACGTCTCACAGGTAAGACTCGTAAGGTGACCTACGAGTCATAGTTGGGGTCTCGTATTAGGTTCTTAGAACCTTGGGCTCAACTGTTATGACCCACTGGTATGAGTCGTTGCTTGGGCTATGACTTGTATGCTCCTTTCATAGTCTAGGCCTTCAGTTTTTGGTCCAATATTTTGGCTCTCTGATTCATGCTACGAGTCCACCTATACGAGGCATAGTGAGACTTACGATTCATAGAATGGCCTCGTAGGGGTAACCTTCACTTAGCAGATTTATGATTTTTGGTCTTTGTTTCTTGCTACGACACACCCTACGACTCGTAGCTTGGGCTACGACTCATAGGTGAGCTCATATGACCTATGATTCAGCAAAAGCTGCAACTTTTCTTCAAAATCATGCCAACCTAACTTTTCTGCAAAAACAACACAAAGACACATAAAAACCATAAAAAGTCGCATTAAGAACTCACAAAATCTCTTTTTTGGGGCATCAAATATGCTTTTTTTACATCACATCAACGCCCTCAACTTAGAATTGTTGCTTGTCCTCAAGCGACGACTCAATCTACTCAAACAATAAGAAATGCATAGTAGTTATTCCAATGGCATTTGCATCATTCACTTTAATCTAGGTACCCAACTATCATTTTTAAAATCAGATTGTAGAGTTACTGAGCATAACAAAACTTGATGATGAATCGAACAAAATAACTATGATAGGCTAAGGAGCATCAGCCATCCACAATTACTAGTGCAACCATATGCTAATCAAGTAGTCCAAATTCCCTCACAGAAAAGAAGTCCCTCTTACTCACTCAAGAAGCATTTAGAATTCAGTGACTGAGGAAGCATTCTCACTCTCAGAATTAAAATTCATGCATACTGACTAACACCATAGGCTTGCCTCTATACTCATATTATGGCTTCGTGATATAGTGGATTTGGATCACTTTAGGACTTATGGTCTTGTAACATAGGTTCAGGGGGCTTTGGTAGGACATTTTAGGCAAGTAGTGACTAAAAGTTATCCTTGAACCATTTTTACTAACACTTTTTGCTTTCATAACCCAACCTTTTTCAATAAATCCACCTTTATCCTCTTGTTTCAAACTTTATCTCGAGTGTTTTCTTTCTATTTTCAGTTGTGCCTTATTTCTGAACTCAATTCTTGCTACTTTTTCTCAATTCAAGGCACTTTTTTTCATTTTGTTCACTCGGCTCATGCCTTTTTATTTCTTTTTTATTTCTAACTAACCGCCTCGTTCTTATTACTTTACCACAATAAGGGTCACCCTCAACTTAGGCTTTTAGCCTGAGTTGAAATACATAGTGTATGTTCCCCAAACCAGGGCCACAAATTGTAGCCACCCTCAAATTAGGGTTTTAGTCTCAATTAAGGTTCACATGTTTAAGGATAGACTAGGGACAATATCAAGGTATTTCATCAGACAAGGTTAAGTTAGCAAGGTGTCAAGAAAGAATGAGAAGCTTAAAAATATGGAACAAGGGATTCACTCACTCATTTGGTAGGTCATTTAGGTCAAAAGTGGGCTCACTAAAAGAATAAAGCCTAAGATCCTTTCTAAATCAACCACATCATCAAACTAATTTTAGAGTAACAAGGCAAGTTCTGAGTTCATACAAGATGCATGAATGTAGCAAAATAAGCTCACAACATGACATTGCACCCATAATCAAGTATAGACTCACAGGTCATGCTTCAAGCCTTAGCTTACCTTCACATTACCAGTACAAACATTGCTAGATACTCAAAATGTATGAATGCATCAATAATCACCATCTAAAAAATTTTGAGGATACCTAATTTTTTATCAAAACTTTAAAAGGTATCTAAAGACTATGTATATGCCAATAGATAACACTACAATGAATTTATACATTATCTGTACTGAATAAATATGCTTGTCTAACAGAAAAGTAAACATCCATAACAAAAAAGAATCACGGCAACAAAACCTTGGGATCAAAAATAAGGAAAGTTATGGATTCGAGGTTACTCAGACTTCACCTTAATCTATGACTTCCCACACCCCACCAAAATCAGATACTTTGTCCTCAAAGTAAAAGTACATAGAAAAGGTGCAAGGGGCATGTCATGACCCAACCCAGGGGCCGTGATTAGTGCCAATTGGGCACCCAGACAAATACCAAATCGGAACCACTTAGAACGACTAAGAAATTTTTCAAAATTTCGGCAGAGTTTCCTCTGTTTTACTGACTAACTACACCTGCAAACAGCTAACTCAGCCAACAGCAAACATCAATATTCATATATATGCGGGCCGACAAGGTCACTGCTGTGGCAGAACTGCCCAACAAACATATCATACAAACAAAGTCACACCAAAACAGTTCTCATACCCACATGTATCCACAGACCTCTAAACATATGAACTGAATCATAGGACGGGACAAGGCCCCATCATACCCTCAAATATACATAAATGCAAATCACAGAAAATACGTGTACATATATATAGTGAAAGATTTGCTCCTGATGCAAAGGGAGCACGTCAACAGTGGACAGAGATCCTAGGAGGATGGCTCTCTAACCTGTGTGACGGTACCTGCAGGCATGAACGCAGGCCCCCCGAGGGAAGGGGGTCGGTACGAAAAACGTACCGAATATGTAAAGTAGAAAGTACGAAATGTAAGTGAAAGCAATAATCTGAATAAAATATATAAGTCAAACCTGGATGAAAACATCAAAATATTTATTTATACAAATATCAAAATAATGCATATCGGACGGGAATGATGGCGACCTCCAAACTCGTACCATACCACAGCCTAACACCAAAAATTTCAAATCTTCGACAACTCCAACACAAGTCCCAACTGTAGCCCAAGTGAGCCGAGCCACGAACAACGGCCAAACACTCATGACGGCGCCAGCGTTCACGTATCGTAATTCATAAAGGTCATCATGCCCATTTATTGAGCCGAGGCAACGGTATTACGCACTCTCGTGAGCTGGGGCGAACTCGGCCTAGCACTCACACGTCATGATTCCATTTTAAGCCCAGCTCCTTATGTCTCCAAGCTAAGCAAAGTCGGGCCATGGGCAAACCAACCCGCCGTATCCAACCTACTTCGGAACATATATATATATATATGCATATAGTTATACATAAGCACGATAATAATCGGCCCGAGAATCGATGAGCGAAATGAAAAATTGCACGAATAGAGTCGTGAGAATCACATGCATAAAAACTAATTTCAAAAACTTAGTAATATACAAATTGTTCATCTTT
>JAOTQJ010041462.1:0-15149 GCA_025642045.1 Solanum sejunctum
TCTACACGAATCATAATAACGCCAACGATTAATAACCATAGCGGGTCTTAAATCCTAACTTTCTAGTTCCAAATTTTATAAAAAATTTGGCAGCATTTCCCCTTAAAATACACCACCCCGAGAATTCTACTCGGCTTAAATAATCAATCAACAACAACAACAACCACCTACAACATCAATAAACCTTCTCTAATACCATCACAATATCAAAACACCATAAGACACTATTGCGACATTATTGGTAAAACAGGGCAGCATTAATTCAAACATATATCTACCATATTCAAGCCTTCTTACATACTCCAAGAACTATAATGCATTACTCCAACGCCCAACGCAAACCCCCAATGCTAAAATATAACGTTATACCTTCAATGGGGTTCCAATTCAAGCTAACCTTCATGTAAACATTAATATAGTTTTCCCAACACTTCTTTCACCCCACAAAGACTATTTTTATGACAAATAAGCATAAACACATAACTATAAATCCATATATCATCATATGCAACTTGTTCTCAATTCCAACCCCAAATTAGAAATACAAAATTCAACTAATAACCAACCTTTTTTCATGTTTTACCTTCATTATAATGCACCCCTAATACACCCACAAGCTTTAATTAACATAAATGAGGCTAGCAATTAACATACCTTTCAAGCTCCTTACTAGACCGAAATCTTCCTAGCCATCAACCAAGCTTTTTCTTGACCAATTAACGCCTTTACTCCACTTAGGGAATCCAATATACCAATCTTGAAGCATTAATTAAGCGAAAACTCGAAAAAATGGAATTTTGTTTCCTTCACTAAAGCTGGCCGAAACCTACAGCTTGTTCTCTCAAGCTTTTCTTTATTTTTTTCTAAGTGTAAGACTTTCTCTTGTATAAGATAAGTGTACACATATATATTGATACCCAAGTTCCACTTGGACCAATTAAAATTAAACACACACATGACCTCACAATAATTTAATTCTTAAGGATTAAACTTAAAACAAAATTAACATTTGGTCCCAAACTTTGCCAAATTGAACCAATTAAGGACTTACAGGTTCTAACTTACGGGGTCTAACAGAGGTACTAAGCTATCATCAATTTCTATGCTAAGATGATTGTGTTCCATTTTTGAAGAATGATAACTTTTTTATAAATGCTAAAAATATAGATCCATTTTTTCGAAGTGAATGTGATAGTATTCAATAAAACTTCCCAATACAAATGTGCACTTTATTGTGATAGGATCATAACTCATCTCCAGAAAAGAAATGAAGTAATTGAGAAGAAATAAAGATGAAAATTACTCCATAAGTAATAAATTTAAAATTTGCTCATGTAATAATAAATCAGGAATTTACTAAAGCAAAAGGCATGTATCATAGTAAACTTAGAGTTTACTTATTATACATATATTGATGAAATAAAAGATTCTTTCAAATTGCTTGTTCTCATGATAAGTTGATTGGATCAACTAATGTTGGGAATGAATTTCCTAAATTCTAAAAGTGTAAAAGGTTTGGGTCCGTTCAACGTCATGTGATATTATAAATAGATGAATCTATTAGATGATCACATGTGCATTTATTGTCAACTTGACGTTTGACATTCGTAAAATTATTTGTGCAAGATAATTGAGTTAAGAGCACAACTTTCAGAATATGTAATCAAGACAATTCATCTTGATAATATTGATAAATATCCAAGTTGATTGACACTAAATGTCCTAGATAAATGATCAATCATCGCTTATGAGAGTAAAGCTTCATGGTCTGAAATATGACAAATTGTAGACAAAAATATGCATAAGTCTAATACATTATGATGAAATTCCCCTTAGTTGATTTATGGTCAGGGACCATATAATTTTTATCTAATAATTTTGATATGATATATATGATTAATAAATATACCATGAAGCATAAAAGATGAATTCTCCAAGATAGACTGGAATATATGTTAGTTTGTCTAATATAAGGGGGAGATAATGATAAACTACGAGTTGGAATGCTCTTATTGAATGTCCTGAAGGACACAGTCTATGACATATGCAAATTATCCCAAATAAGATAATTCTTGAAAGAAAAGGAGTAAATGATCAAAATAATCATAATTAAGAGGCAATGTGCTCTTGAAAAGCTTATGACATAACACTTCATGAAACCTAATAGGAGAGGTATCTACTTAAACATAATGAAGTGATGAGATCTCAACAAGTTATGTCACATTGCAAACTGACAAAATAGATACTTTATCGATGATATATTTAATACAATATACCACAATATACTTAAATATTATGTCACAATCTGGATCCGGGGTCTAGGAGTGACATGGCGAATGGGAACTCAAGAATCTCCAAACAAGTCTAAAGTATCCATATTGACATCATTGATTTGGAAGCGTAAACAAATAGTAAACACATAGTTCTAAGGGATGGGAAAATAGGACTGACGTATCAGGATATTATAGGAAAAGAAATTAACATGAATTTACATAACACGTAGCACATAAAAACTAGGGGTAGGTAAGTATGACTCACTCTATGGGGGCAATACGAGACTTAGGATCTTCCACATTTCCATATCAAACATACATACATGCATATCGTAATCCTCATAATCAATTCATAATAGTCATACCGAATAGATAACCATACCATAAGCTCCAAATATAACATATAATACATAGATCCAACAAGAGTCTATACAATGTCCAACAATGCATCTAGACATAAGATAGGACATGGGCCAAGACATGTCCCGAGCTTATCCTTAAAGTAAATAATATAAACAAGATATCATAGGTATAGGAATGGTGCATTGTCCGTGAAAGATAGGACTCACCATAATAATTATCTCAAGATCTAATCTAGCTATCGTACAATGGATGAAGGTAGCCTCTGGTCCCTACATGGTGAGATCATGTAGGCAAAAGTATGCGTTAGTACGTTTGAATGTACTAAGTATGCAGGGTGCAATGCATGTAGCTTACCAAACCTGCACTTTAATGTTAGATAGAAAGGATACATAATATAGAAAGAATTGTATATCAAAGAATGTAATACAACAAGATGCTATGAAATTCATGATGCATGAAATGCAAATGATGAAAAAATATATAGTGGGAATGAGACCTTGACCAACATGAGCAAGACCAAGCAAGCTATTACTTGGAATCCCGATGAAATCCCCTCATCAATAAAGAGGTGGTCTACTTGCCAAAGATAAATCATACTTCATATTACGGGAACAACACCCATTTCGAATGAAGTAACCTTTCTTACGGGAACAACGCCCATTTCGTATAAGATTTTCACATATAGCATCTCACATCATATCATATCATGTCTTCTCCTTATTGGAACAACACCCATTTTGGAGGCATCTTTCCTTACGGAAAGAACACCCATTTTGGAAAGGGACCTATGCTAGGTACATAGTTCGAGGAAAGGGAGAGAGCCCTTGGGAATAGCTCTGACTATCCCAATCCATCAATGCTAAGTCGTCATCCCACAAGAATACATATACTATATATATACATGCTTTCAAAAGAGCAAAAAGTCATTTTCCAAATCATTTCAATGCATTCTTAGTCTTAAAAACCAAACACTTATTCATAATAATTCCTACTTGGGCTCAAATGTCAAAATCATAATTCATAATCATAATACTCATGTATAGGAATAGCCCATTCATATACAAGATGGTGCAAGCATCCAAAATACCCTAAGAGCCATAATCATAGACATGTATGTGATCACATTCTTATCATAACTAATATCTTATCAAAATTATATCATAGAACATAATGGGGCTTAACCCACTTCATAGTTTCCATAATAATCCAACGTCATGAATGCAAATGCTATGAATGATCTAAGGAAAAACAGACGTAATTAAGATTCAATTTAAAATCAACAATATAATGTGAAATTGAAGTAAATACACCATTAAATCCATATTCAAAGTTTAAATAACATCACTCATGCATTAACAACCTTGAAAGGGGACATGCATATTCATAATTTCATAAAACCAATGTAAGTCATCATTTTATAATTTAAATCAACTCAAAATCAGTAAATAAACATAAGTCAAATATTATTTGAATTTAAGGAATCATAATATTCAAATCCCAAATTAAAGTGAGCAAAATCCATGAACAGTGCTAGAAAAATTTTGGATCTCTTCGATTGAAAGGAACCAAAAATCAAAATCCACATACCTAGACCCAATGAAGAAAATCCAAGTGAAATTTGAAGAAGAATTGAATTTACCTTGATCCTTAAGTTGAAAATCTTCAAGAGTTCTTGAGAGGAATTTGAGAGAGTTTAAACTGTGAGAAGTAAGTTTTGAATGTTTGGAACAGGGTTTAGGTCTCTAGAAGGTTATTAGATAATACAGAAAATTCAAGAAAACCAACAGAAATAACTGAATTTATGAAAACACTATTAATGAAATGGAATTAAAAAAACCCGCATATACCCCTACACAAACGAGTTCTACGAAAACAGGCATAACTTCTTCATCTGAACTCTAAATGAGGTGAAAATAAGTTTGTTGAAAAGCTAATTCAAAGAGATTTAATTTTATATGTTGTGGGACATCTAGTTTCTTTTGTGCTAAGAGATATGACCCTTTAAATTCGACCCTTCTATCGGTACTTGTCAGGAACTTACCCAATGGTACTCCTTTGAACTTGGCTTGATGTAGGAGAGTGATGATAGCCAATGGAACTCCTTTCAACTTTTCCTAACTAATTTTACTCTTTCCATAGCCTCCAACCCTAAATCTGGGCCTATAGAAGTCATCTTATCTAACTCAAACCATTCCACCAAAGACCTACACCTTCTAACACACAAAACTTCAAACTGTACCATACTAATGGTAACATGAAAGCTATTGTTATAAGCAAACTCACTAAGTGGTAGATGATCACCCAAATAACCGTGAATTCTAACACATAAGACCTCTTCATGTCCTCTAAAGTTTGAATTATGCTCTTAGCTTGCCCAATGGATTGACGATGAAAAAAATGGTGTGTACTCAACTTCAACTTAGGGCCAAGCCCCCTTTGAGATGATTTCCACAAGTGAGAAGTAAGTTGGGTATCACAATCCAACATAATGAGAGTAGGCATACCACCTAGCCTAACCAACTCCGTTACATAACTTGGCATTATTTTCAAAATTAAGAGTAGTCTCAACCAATAAAAGTGAGCTGACTTAGTCATCCGGTCAACAATACACCAAATTGAATCAAATTGCTTTTCGGTCCGAGGCAAACCAACTACAAAGTCCATATTTCCCTCTTCCCACTTTCATGAAGAAATTTTAATATTTGAGTCAAACCACCGGGTCTTTGGTGTTCTACCTTTAGTTGTTGACCATTACGACATTGGGATACAAACCTTGCTACATCTTTCTTCATACCACGCGACTGTAACGACCCCAAAAAGTGCCCAAAAATATGGCTTGGAGGTGCCAAGAGATGTAATTTTCATATATCTCAAAATTCATGCGTGATATCAAAAATTCAACTTTATATTCTTGTTTAGGGGGTCATTTTGAGCGAAAAATAGGTCTAATCCTGATTTAAGAAGAAACGATTAACAATTTCAAGTTTCCAAGTGATGATTTCTAGAGAGCTTTTCGTGCCCCTGGCGCTACATACTAAGGGCGTGCAGATGAAGAGATTCGATTCTCACGTCCTATCTGCGATGAGGACATGTCCATTTTCTGTCTAGTTATTTTTCTTGTGGTCTGATACTTTTAAGTCTAGGACCTAAGTGTTTCCAAACGTAAAAATACCTATACTTAGCCATTTTTCACCTTCATGTCATTCTAAACATTTTCTAATATTCATTCAAACACTTAGGCAAATATTTTTCTCCTAAACTCACATCTCAAAACCATTTCTGGATTCATAAGGATTGCTCTCAAGCTTCAAGTATTCATTTTCAATCTTCATCAAATTCATCTACAAAGCTAAGGTATGTAGGTTTCTTTCATAGGTTCCTTTCACCATGATGCCCAAGTCTCCTTTTACCCTAATTTGCATGATTTTAAGATGATTTACTCATGGTCTTATTTATTATAAAAATCACTGCACACTTTGTTGAGCGTATGAAATTGTGACTCTTTTACTCTGTTTTGAGCTATGAGTCTAATATCTATTGTAAGATTTGATGAAGGATTTTGATGCATATTGCTTAACGGTGTTACTAAGTAGCTATTGAAGGTTTTACATTGAATCTTTCATGATTTAACTCTTGAATTGCATGATTTTATACTAGCACTATACACCCTCTAGATGTTTGATAAAATATTCGGTTATGGTTTCTTGAGGTATAGAAGGATCGATGCTTGTCTTGTGAGTTAAATGACTGTATGATGATTAAATGATGATGAGATGATGATAGAATGTTGATGAAAGGTAATGTATATATATACTTATGAAAGGAGTGTATATATATGAGATTATCTCTATAGTGTTGGAGATGACCAATCCTAACTCTTGGGGTTGTAGGCCCGGGTAACCTTGTTGAGAGGTTAGAACCTCGATCGCCTAATTCGTGAGGTTGTAGGCCCGGGTAACCTTTTTGGGGGTTTGTAGCTATCAACCTTGTTGGGGGTTGTACTCATCAACCCGTTGGGGGGTTTGTACTCCATCAACCCCTTGGGGGGTTTGTACTCCATCAACCTCATAAAGGGATTTGTACCTCATGCGCCTATCCAAAGGAGTGGTAGGACATAGCTTCCACTATAATGCTCACTCCTTACACTCGTATTATGTTCTATATAAGCATAATTTTACTTTAAGCATAATTCATACATGTCATATTATTAGTATGCTATTTATTGCTTATGATTATGCATTTTGCCTATGATACCTATGACTTGTTTCATTGCGTCCTACACACATAGTACATTTAAACGTACTAACGCATACTCTATGCCTACATGATGTCACCAAGTAGGAACTGGTGTACCGCTTGATCCTCCTCCTCCTACATATAGCTAATTTGATTGTCCTATAAGCTTATTGGTGAGTCCTCCTCTTTTGTGACGTTTCTTATGAACTCTTGCTATGTATTAAGACTATCCAACGAGTGGCCGATTCCAATGATGCCAAGGGTCTTCTCATGCATTTCAAATAAGGGTTGCAAATGATTTTTTGAGGGCCCAAGGTGGTAAGGGTGTGGCTCCTATTGATATGTGTTGAAAGTATGGTAAGAGTCATAGTGACCCATGCTTGAGGGATACCGGTGCTTGCATTGATTGTGAAGTCTAAGGTCCTTTCCATAGAGCAATTTTGATTGTAAATGATCTTATTAGTGTCTTCCCAAATGACCTTCTTAATGTTCCTACTGAAAGGGAAATATATTTTGGAATGGATCTTCTTCCTGATACTCAACCCATTTCTATTCCCCCTTATCGTATGGCCTCGGCTGAGTTGAAGGATTGAAGGAGCAATTGAGGAACTTGTTGGAGAAGGGGTTAATTAGGTCTAGCCAATCACCTTGGAGTGCACCGATGTTATTTGTGAAAAAGAAGGAAGGGTCCCTTAGGATGTGTATTTACTACCGACAGCTCAATATGGTCACTATCAAGAATAGGTATCCTCTTTCGAGGATTAATGATACCAATTTCAAGTGGCTAGCCATTTCTCTAAGATTGATCTTCAGTCCGGGTATCTTCAAGTAAAGGTGAGGGAGTGTGATATTCCCATGATGGCCTTCTGGACTAGATTTGTGCATTATGAGTTTGTTGTGATGTCTTTTAGGTTGAGTAATGCACTATCTATCTTCATGGACCTTAAGAATAGGGTCTTCAAGCCTTACCTTGAATCCTTTGTTGTGGTCTTAATTGATGATATTTTGATCTATTCACATGGTGAGGAGGAGCATAGGGCTCATTTGAGGGGTGTGTTGCAAAGATTGAGGGAAGCGAAATTGTGTGCTAAATATAAAAAGTGTGAATTTTTTTTAAGGAGGTTGCTTTCATGGGACATGTGGTGTCGGAGGATGGTATAAAGGTGAATCCTAAAAAGACCAATGTGATTAGAAATTGGCTTAGACCGTTGACTCCATTAGACATTAGGAGTTTCTTAGGCTTAGCGAGGTATTATCAAACGCTTGTGAATGGGTTCTATTCTATTGATTCCATTATGACAAAATTGACTCAAAAAAGGCTAAGTTTGTGTGGACCAATAAATGTGAGAAGAGCTTCCAAAGCCTGAAAGATATGCTTGTGTCCACTTCTATATTATCACTACCGGATGAGCTTGAGGGTTTGTGGTGTAGTGTGATGCTTCCAGAGTGGGTTTGGGTTGTGTGCTAATGCAAAATGGTAAGGTGATAACCTATGCTTCTAGGCAACTCAAGGCACATGAATGGAACTACCCTACCCATGATCTTAAACTAGCCGCCATGGTATTTGCATTAAAGATTTGGTGCCATTACTTTTATGGGGTACATGTTGATGTGTTCACCAACCATAATATGTCTTCACTCAAAAAGTTCTCAACTCGAGGCAAAGAAGGTGGCTAGTACTTCTTAAAGACTATTATATGAGTATGTATTATCATCCGAGTAAGGCAAATATGGTGGTGGGTGCCTTGACTAGGGTGTATATGGGTAACCTAGCTCATGATGATGGTAGTGAGAAAGAGATGGATAGGGAAGTGCATCAGTTGGCTAGGTTGGGGGTTAGCTTATAGGAGGTTGGTAGTGGTGATGTTGTTGTTGTGGATGGGTCTAAGTCTTCTTTGGTTAATGAGGTCATGGCAAAATACGATCTTAATCCCTCCTTGTTAGAGTTGAAGGCCTTGGTGAAAGAGGGCAAGGTAGAGGTTTTCTCCCAAGGGGAGATGGTTCCCTTAGGTACCAATGTAGGTTTTATGTACCGTGTGTTGATGGATTGATAGAAAAGATCCTTGATGAGGCCCATAGTCCTTCTTATTTTATTCACCCCAGTTCTACCCTATGTATAAGATTTGAGAGATGTATATTGGTAGGGAGGCATGAAGAGAGACATTGCCAAATTTGATTCCAGTTGTCATGGTTATCAACAAGTTAAAGCCGAACATCAAAGATCAGGTGGCAAAACCCAAGACATAGAGATTCTGACTTGGAAATGGGAAGTGGTTAATATAAATTTTGTGTTTGGGTTGCCCAAGGCTAGAAAAGGTTTTGATTCCACTTGGGTTGTGGTTGATAGGATGACGAAATAGGCTCACTTTCTACAAGTTAAGAGAACATATTAGGCGGAAGATTATGCAAGGTTATACATCCATGACTTGGTGAGATTTCATGGGGTTCCTTTATCCATCATCTCAGATCGTAGAGCTCAATTTACTTCACATTTTTGGAGATGTTTCCAAAGGGGTCTTAGTACTAGAGTTAAGCTTTCTTCAGGCTTCCACCCTCAAATGGATGTCCAAGATGGAAGGACCATCCAAACCCTTGAGTATATGCTTAGGAGCTTGTGTGTTGGAGCTTAAAGGTAGTTGGGATGATCATCTTCTGTTGATTGAGTTTGCCTACAATAATAGCTATCACTCTAGCATCGGTATGTTTATATTTGAGGCTCTTTATGGTAGACATTGTCGATCATCGGTTGGGTGGTTTTAGGAATAGATCTTGTTGTAGAGGCTCTTAAGAAAGTTTGGATGATTAGAGAAAGGTTGAATACTGCCCAAAGTCGCCAAACATCCTATGCCGATGTGATAAAATGGGATCTTGAATTCCGAGTTGGTGATTGGATCTATTTGAAAGTGTCACCCATGAAGGGTGTGGTCTATTTTGGTAAGAAGGACAAGTTGTGTCCAAGATATGTGGGTCCTTATAGGGTGCTGAGAAGGATTGACAAGGTAACTCATGAGTTGGAATTGCCAAGAGAAATGGATTTGGTTCATCCGGTGTTTTATGTGTCTATGTTGAGAAAATGTAAGGGTAATCTGATTTCTATTGTACCTCTTGATATTGTGGGTGTGGTTGAAGATAATTTGACTTATGTAGAGGTTCCATTTCAGATCTTGGATAGGTAGTGAAGAGGTTGAGAAACAAAGAGGTGGCTTCCGTTAAAGTCGTTTGGAGGAATCAACAAGTTGAGAGTGCTACTTGGGAAGCCAAAGAGGATAAAAAGGATAGCCTTACCTTTTTCGCTCCACTCAATCCTACGGTATTGATATAAGTCCTTTATATGATCTCAAGTCTTAAGTTTAGCTCTCATGTCATTGCATATGTTCGTGTATAAATTTACAAGTTCATGATGATTTTACACTTATGATGAGATTTTTGAAGTGATGTTTAAGTGTATTATTGCATCTCTATGTGGGCTAAAATTGTCATATTTATGTCTCTCATATATGTCTCTTTGACATTTGTGGACGAATGTTCCCAAGGGTGAGATATTATAAAGTGCCCAAAAAGTGCCTGAGAAGTGCTTGGAATCATAATGTCCATATATCTCAAAATCCACGCGTGATAACAAAAATTCGACTTCATATTCTTGTTTAGGGAGTCATTTTGAGTGAACAATGGATCTAACCCCGATTTAAGAGAAAATGATTAGCAATTTAGATTTTCCAAGTGATAATTTCCAAAGATCTTTTTATGCCCTTGGCGCAACTTGCCAAGGGCGCGCAAATGAAGAGATTCAATTCTTGCGTCCTATCCATGATACGGACATGTCCATTTTCTATTGAGTTATTTTTCTTATGGTCCAAAACTTTTAATTCTTGGGCATAAGTGTTCCCAAACGTAGAAATACCTAAATTTAGCCATTTTCACTTTTATATTATTCTCAACATTCTCCAATATTCGTTCAACACTTAGTCAAATATTTTACTCCTAAACTCAAGTCTCAAAATCATTTTTGGATTGATAAGGATTGCACTCATGCTTTAAGTCTCCATCTTCAACCTTCATCAAATTCATCTCTAAAGCTAAGGTATGTGGGTTTCTTTCATAGGTTCCTTTCACCATGATGCCCAAGTCTCCTTTTACCCTAATTTGCATGATTTAAAGATGATTTACTCATGGGTCTTATTTATTATGAAAATCACTGCACACTTTGTTGAGCTTATGAAAGTGTGACTCTTTTACTCTGTTTTGAGCTATGAGTCTAATATCTATTGTAAGATTTGATGAAGAGTGTTGATGTATATTGCTTGAGGGTGTTACCAAATATCTATTAAAGATTTTACATTGAATTTTCTTGCATGATTTTACTCTTGAATTGCATGAGTTTACACTAGCAGTACACACCCACCAAGTGTTTGATAAAATAGCCGGTAATGATTTCTTGAGGAATTGAAGGGTCTATGCATGCCTTGTGAGTTGAATGACTATATGATGATGAAATGAAGATAAGATGATGATGAAATGATGATGGAATGATGATGAAAGGGGAATTTATGTATATAATGATGAAAGGAGTGTATATATATATGATATTATCTCTATAGTGTTGGGGATAACTAAGCCTAACTCTGGGGGTTGTAGGCCCAGTTAACGTTGTTGAGGGGTTAGTACCTCGATCACCTAATTTGGGGGGTGGTAGGATCGGGTAACCTTGTTGGGGATTTGTATCCATCAACCTTGTTGGGGGTTGGTACTCATCAACCCATGGGGGTTTTGTACTCCATCAACCCGTTGGTGGGTTTGTACTCTATCAACCTCAATGGGGGGTTTGTACTCCATCAACATCATGAAGGGGTTTGTACTAAATGCGCCTATCCAAGGGGGTGGTAGGACTTGGCTTACACTATGATGGTCACTCCTTAAAGTCGTATTATATTCTATATAAGCATGATTTTACTTCAAGCATCATTCATACATGTCATATTGTTAGTATGCTATTTATTGCTTATGATTATACATTTTGCCATTTATACCTATCACTTGTTGCATTGCATCCTACATACTTAGTACATTGAAATGTACTAATGCATAGTCTATGCCTACATGATGTCACTATGTAGGAACTAATGCAACGCTTGATCCTCCTCCTCCTCCATGTAGCTAGTTCGATTGTCCTACAAGCTTGTTGGTGAGTCCTTCACTTCAGGGGCATTTCTTATAAACTTTTGCTATGTATTAAGACTATCTTCCTTTTGGTTATGTATTGACTATGAGGGTGGGCCCGGTTGCTTGTCTTGGCCCCTTCTCTTATCTATGCAGTAGAGGTGTTGTTGGATATGTTATGTATCTACGTTATGAGTCTTGAGTCTCTTGTTTCTTGATGTTATGATATGAAGGTTTATCCTTAGTCCCTATTCTCTTACTTATGCTTATTTATTTATGTCATTTTAATTGCTTCCACAACCAAGGATGTGTAATGATATGCTATAAGGCTTGTTTGGGGTCCTTCAGGTTCCCCATACGCCGGGCACATCTAGGTCCTATGCTTGGGTCGTGATAATGACCAATATACTTCTCTCAAACCCTAATACCTCTTAGTAGATCTCAAGCGAATAAAATTATGAGAGTTATGGGCTTTACTCATGATTACATCCTTAAGACCATCAACGTTCGAAACATACAATCAATTTTGGTACCGAATTACACCATTTCCCCATAGGGAGAAAAACCACTATCTTATTTCTAGCAACCAACCTCTTCAACACAATCAAATGTTGGGTCTAAGTCTTGCTTTGACTTGACCTCAACAACCATAGAAGATTTGGCCCCATTCTGAACATAAACACCACTGTCATTATAGTCGGCCAACCTAAAACCCAGTCTAGCTAAATGGTAAATATCGTTTGCCAACTTTTTCTTCCCTTAATCAACATGAGCCACCCTTCCCATAGATAGCCTACTACAAGTATCAGTTACAACATTTGCATTGACAGGATGACATTATACCCTCACGTCATAATCCTTAAGGAGTTTCAACTCTCTCCTTAGTCTCAAATTAAGATCCCTTTGAGTGAACACATGTTGCCTACTCTTATGGTCAATGAAAAAAACATCAATATGTACCTTATACAAATAGTGTCTCTAAACTTTTAAAGTAAATACGATCGCCGCTAACTCAAGATCATGAGTCTGCTAGTTATACTCATGCGTTTTCATTGTCTTGACACATAAGTTATCACCTTACCATGTTGCATAAGTGCACAACACAACACAATCCAAGAAGTATCACAATACACCACCAACTTGTCTAAGCCACCCAATAAAGTCAAACAGGAGCCGATGTAAGCTGATTTTACAAAGTTTGAAAACTCTCCTCACACTCATCCAACCATTCTTATTTAGCTTTGTTTGAGTCAACTTGGTCAATGGAGATATAATAGTTGAGAAAGCTTCAATGAACCTTCTATAATAACCGTCTTACTCAAGAACACTTCGAATACCCAAAGGAGTAATCTTGTCAAACAATGCACATCTGTTACCAGCTCCCCTTTGACCTCATCCATAGGATCAACTACCACGTCCTCCTTGCCTGGATTGCATTACGGGCCCAAAGTAACTTTCCCCATCTATTAGGGAGGGATTGAGATAGGGAATCTTAAGACACATTCCATGGAAAAATAAGAATCATGAAAAAGTGAAATATTTCCTCAAATACCTCGTAGCCTCCTACCCATAGATGTGGCATGCTTCACACCCATGGATAAGACTCTACTTGCACAACATGTTAGACTTTGAGGACCATTTATAAACCTAGTTCTATGATACCATCTTTGTAACGACTTGGACCTCGGGTCTCAGAGTGACATGGCGAATAAGAATCCGAGAGTCCCCAAACAAGCCTCAAAATATCTCTATTCACATCATCACTTTGGAAGCGTAAACAAATAGTAAACACATAATTCTAAGGGATGAAAAAATAGGACCCACGCTATGGGGATATCATATGGAAAGGGATTAGTATAGATCAGATAACATGTAGCACAGAAAGACTAACTGGTGGATAAGTATGACTCACTCTATGGGGGCAATACGAGGCTTAGGATCTTCCAAATTTTCACTTAATACATATATATTGTAATCCTCATAATCAATTCATAATAGCCATATTGAATAGATAACCGTAACCATAAGCTACAAATACAACACATAACACATAGATCCGACAAAAGTCTACACGATGTCTAATAATGCCTCTATACATAAGATGGGACAAGGACCAAGGCACATCCCAGGCTCACCCTCATAGTAAATAATATAGACAAGACATCAAATGTAGAGGAATAGTAGATTGTTCTTGAAAGAAAGGATTCGCCACAACAATTATCTCAAGATCCAATCTAGTCATCATACGCTGGATGAAGGTAGCCTCCGGTCCTTACATGGTGAGATCATGCAGGAAAAAGTATACATTAATATGTTTGAATGCACTAAGTATATGGGGTACAATGCAGGTAGCTTACCAAACCTGCACTTCTATGTTAGATAGAAAGGACACATAATATATAAAGAAGTGTGTATCAAAGAATGTAATATAACAAGATGCTATGAAAGTCATGATACATGAAATGCAAATGATTCTTATATATATAGTGGGGATAATGACCTTAACCGACATGAGTAAGATCAAGAAAGCTACTACTTGGAATCCCGATGAAATCCCCTCATCGGTAAATAGGTTATCTACTTGCCAAAGGTAGACCATACTTCACTTTACGGGAACAACACCCATTTTGTATCAAGCAACCTTCCTTATGGGAACAATACCCATTTCGGATAAGATTTTCACATATAGTATATCACATCATATCAGATCATATCATGTCTTCTCCTTATGGGAACAACACCCATTTTGGAAAGGGACCTTAGGCACATAGTTCGAGGAAAGGGAGAGAGCCCTCGGGGATAGCTCTAACACCCCCAATCGATCGGTTCTAACTCATTATCCCATAAAGTATATATACATATATATATATGTGTATATGTATGTATATACATATATACATGCTTTCAAAAGAGGCAATAGTTATTTTTCAAATCATTTCAATGCATTCTTAGTCTTAAAAGCCAAACACTTATGTATAATAATTCATACTTGGGTTAAAATGCCAAAATCATAATTCATAGTCATAATACTAATGTATAAGAATGTCACAGCCCAACCCTGGGGCCATGACTCGTGCCGATTAGGCACTTAAACCAATATTAAATCGCAAAACCACAACT